>BCLG01000930.1:77436-120850 GCA_001602295.1 Zoysia matrella | reverse complement strand
CACGCCTAGCCCCCGTCGCACCGGCCACCGCCGCCCCACCCACGCACTAGTCTCCACCGCCACGCCCCGAGCCCAGCCACCCCGCTGCATCTCCGGCCCGTGAATCGCCCTCCAACACAGGGCGGCCACAACCTCCACGCCCTAGCCTCCGCTGCCTCGGCCGCCACGAGAAGCCTTCCCACCAGGAGCCTGCTACGGCTAACACCTGCACGCAGCCTGTTTGGACGCGGCAATTGATGCTGTGTGGCACGAAATTTCGTCGTCGGCGACGCGGACTCTGGGGAGGAATTCGTTTCTTTCGTGAGGCGTGACCTTACATCAGGGTCACCATGGGAGCATCTTTGTGGTCGTCATCTCCAGTGAAGTAGTCATCTCCATATTGCGTGTCTGCAGAATGGTATAACACTGCAGAGAGAATTCTTGGTTTAATTATTGTCATCTAATTTGAACGAGGCAAGAAGAGTATTGCCAAAAATATCCGATCTTACCTTAAGCAATTTCTTTGATAAAGTGTACAAATAATTCTTTGATAAAAATCTATATATTTTTGAATTATCTCTGTTATTTTATCTGTATCGTATCGATTTTATGTCATGTTATATTTTTTTTATCAGAAAAAATATATTACTTTATCTTTCTGAATCGAATCGAACGTGAATTGAGTCATTTCACCCTGCTTGTAGCGTAGCACGAAGTCTTACTAAAAAGAGAGAGAAAAAAAAAGAAGATACCGACCATGGTGCTTCCCCCAACCGTGGAGGTACACGATACGGCGCACTGACTATCGTTACCCAATTTTCTATGGGCACATGCTACCAGCAAAGAAGGGTACATTTGTTTCGTTAGCATTTTACGAAGGGGCCTGCTCATTGGCATGATTTTGGTATAGCTTTCTGAATGCATTGGCAGAGTTACAATGAGGAATTAGTGTGTGCCGCAAAGGGAAAAAAGCATGGTGCACTGTAGCTATACTACAGTAGTCACTACAGTATACTAGAAATATATAGTTTTCTAGGATTTCAGAGTGGACCGTGCTTTATCCTGTCTACCCTTTAGGTAAACCACTGCTCCATCTGTTTTTAAACTGATATGGTTGTTGATTTTTTATGATCAATTTTGACCATTCGATTTATTCAAAAAATTTGCTCGACTGTAAAATTTTAAGTTGTGATTCAAATAACTCTAATGATAAATCAAATTATATCAAAATATATAAAATTTATCAAATTTTTTTGAATAAAACGAATGATCAAAGTTAATTAAAAAAATCAACCGCGACATCAATTAAAGAAGAGTATGTGAATGTAGCTATGATGAATTCTTCTTTGATGGATCGGTTGTCTATTCACTAATATACACTACTGTTGATAAGAATCTAAGTATAGTCAGCATAACAATCTTGATGCCAATCTCAGCATTACTCCCCTCAAGTATAGGTCAAAGTCTAAATAACTTTTAAAAATTATATTTTAGTTTATTTTATCTCAGTAAAATGTGATTTTGGGTCAACTTAACTCCGTATACAATTTATCTTTTTTATTTCTCAATGCATAAGTATAATCTTAAGATCAAACTTTACAAAATGATAAAGCACTTTATAACACATTTAAAAAATCATTATACTTTTTTATCATTATTTATGTGGAAAGACATTTAATATTAGTAAATTAATCTTTAGTATACAAAACTCTATCCAAAATAATGGTAAAAATTCAAGACATATTTTTTTAATATGTGCTATGATGTGCTTCATCATCTCATAAAGTTTTAAAAACCGCTCAGTCCTCCACGTGGGTCGGACTCATGCTTTCATGCATAGCAACTCTATTACATTTCTAACCTCGCTTCACGAAAAATGAAAAATAATCAATCTGGAGGTGCTATGGTTGAAACAATAGAGTATAATCTGACCCTCACCCCCTAAACAAGCAAGGTGAGACTAATCTCACCACTTTACTTCACTTCTAGATCATTAAGACTCAAGTCATATTCTGCTACAGATTTTTAATGGACTGAGATGTTACAAGTATGAACATACTACTTTTTGCTGTATTGAGTAAAATCAAAGTTTGGATGAGTCATGCCAAACGGAGGCCTAAGAGAGTAACCTGGCACTCCCATGTGGGAATAAGTATAGATGACTTCCTCAAATATGAAGGTGGTGCATTTCACCCTCAACCTTTAAAACCAAAATTACCCTCCAGGCAGTTTTAAAGGTGGTTTTTTTTTTATAATTCCACGTGACAGTATATAGTAGGTCTATTTCACACCTTCTACTATCAATGGTGATTTAATTTACCTTCTAAACTTTAAAAATTAGACTTTTAACCCCTTAAATATTGAAAACTATTAGATTACCCTCTGAATTATTTCAAACGTGTCGAGGAGCGCATGCATGGAGATCAAGCAGGAGAGGAGCGGGTCCGTGGATCGTGGGATTGAGAGAGAGCAGTGGTGCCAGTCAGAAAAAAAATGAAAGTAAAAGAGAGTAGCGGCGCCAAAAAGGGAAAAAATTGGAAGCAAGAGAGAGTGGAGACGCTAGAGAGGGGAAAATGGACAGGAGACACTCAATCACACGACCCACAGATATCCTCTCCTGCTTGATCTTTATGCGGGTGCTTCTTGATACCTTTGAAATATTTCAAGGAGTTATTTAAACAATTTTCAAATATTTTAGGTGGTTAAAAAGTCTGATTTTTAAAGTTTGAGGGTAAATTAGATCACGATTGATAGTTGATGAGGTGAAATAAATCTACTTTATACTGACACATAAGATCATAAATATCATGTTTGAATTGTTCGGAGGTCTAATTTAAAAGACTTTCAATAGTTTGGAAGTTAGATATCCCATTTTAAAAGGTACAGGATGAAGCGCCCCCAAAAACTAATCTATACTTAGGCCCCCTTAGGGCAGAGCTCCCAGCTCCTGATTCTCAGTCAGAATCTGAAAAGTTTTGCCAAACGCTGTTTTTCAAAAGAAGTGATTCTTGTCTGATTCTGTGAAGTGATTCTCTGAAATAAACTAAGGGGCTAGGAACTGAAAAAAGTAGCTTCTCCTGAATTGTGAAGTGATTCTCTGTCTTGATTTTAAAAGTTTATTTTAAAAAATAAAAAAATTACTTTCAGAATTCAAGAATCAGTGAATCCGGATAATCCGGAGCCGGAGCTCTACCAAAGGCCCTTGCTCCCTCCCATCTGCGCACGTAGCAGAAACAGGCCGGAGTGGGAAAGGCCGTCGACAGAGAAGCCGACTGCTGTCCGTACGACTGCCGAGGATCCTGATCCCTGCGGGAGAGGAGGCCCCGCGACAAATCCCCGGGCTACGGCATCTTCGCCGCTCCATCCCATCCAGCATCCCCTTACTCGCACAAATTGTCTCGCCTCCTCCTTTTCCGAGGGCGCGCATAGTCCTCCCCCTCCCCTGGCACTCCTCTCGCTTCTCATCGACCGCGCTCCGTCCGTCACTGCTGGTCACCGGCCGGTTTAGTGCTCCTCGAACCACCGCCGAGGCCGGAGCTGCCCGCGCCATGGCCTCCGTGGCGGCCATCTCCACGCTGGCCCCGGCGCTCGCCGCCCGTCGGCGCCGCAGCGCGCCCGTTGGGCTCACGCCGAGAGCGCAGCCTCCGTACCGACGCGCCGTCGTGCGGTGCTCGCTCGACACCAACGTCTCCGACATGGTCGTGAACGGTGAGGAACGGGACAGTCCCCTCTTGCCTGAACTCCCCGTGCTCTTTCTTGATCGGACATTCGGACGGTTTCATTACACGTCTTGATGGGTGGAAATGGGATTAGTAACTACTTAATCGTTTGATGGTCGACAGCTGTGCACACTATCTTCGAATTGCGTTCAGTTAATCCTTTTGCTGCATACACTCCAGTAAATCATAAAAACGTAGCTTTTGCGGCAAATTTTTTTTTTGGCTGAATATTGTGAGGAAATATATGTAGAGATTTTCCTCGAAAGCTTCTCTACTGATGTTATGATTTTTCTACAAGCCTTAAATTACACCTGAACGCAAATCAGTGGCTGAATTGTGTTCTAGATACCATAGCTACGTAAAAGACTACACAAGGCACCTTTTTTGGTATTGGGCTTCTCAATCGGTTTGATAGCTTATGGCTTTGAGTGTCGTCAAATTGGTTGTGAAAGTTGGTGTCGACCTGATGGTATTTTCCATGTGTGGCAGCGCCCAAAGGGTTGTTCCCTCCTGAGCCAGAGCACTACAGGGGACCAAAGCTGAAGGTGGCCATCATAGGGGCTGGCCTTGCCGGCATGTCCGCAGCCGTTGAGCTTTTGGACCAGGGCCACGAGGTTAGCATATTGGATGCCGCCAATGGAGCTAAATGTTCTCTTATTCAGGAAAATAACTGCTTTTAGTGGCCATTAAATTTTGTATGATTTGGTCTTGCAGGTTGATTTGTACGAGTCTCGGCTGTTTATCGGTGGTAAGGTTGGCTCATTTGTCGATAGGAAAGGAAATCATATCGAGATGGGGCTGCATGTGTTCTTTGGGTGTTACAGCAATCTTTTTCGCCTCATGAAAAAGGTACAAGCTCTTTACTTTCAGTTAATTGGAAAAATAAAGATGAAGTTAACTGTACCGTTAGTTGGACTGCCTTGCAATCTTGGGAATGGCATGGAGAAATGTGCTAGCCTAGTTGTCTTTGTGAACCGAACAGTTCAGTGGCTTCTTGTTGAAGCTTTTATAACAGGAATCCACCTTACTGTTATGATTTAACGGTGTTCAAACTAAATCCTTTTGAATTCCAGGTTGGTGCTGACAATAATCTGCTGGTGAAGGAACATACCCATACTTTTGTAAATAAAGGGGGCACGATTGGTGGTATGTTTTATTATCTCATACCCACCTATAGTTAGGACCACTGTTCTTATGCTGCAATTATTTTTTTCTTGATTACTTTGGAGTTGTTTTGTGTTTAAGACTGAATAGAAAAGCGAATTTGCATTGTAGGCTCGTATTTTATCAACAATGAAATTTACATAATGTAGCGAAGATATTGTGTATTGCGTGTTCTGCTATGGGATTCATTTCCAATTTGATGAGATTCAAGATAGTTGTGTACTTTCTGTTGCATCAGCACACTATTTACTTTTTCTGAATTAGGTAACTGTTATCCAGGTGCTTCAAAGTTAGCAAAAGCTCTGAATTGTATTTTGTTGCATACGTATATGAAACTTACTTATGTAGTTTTTATATTGTTTGCCTTGGTCTACAGAGCTTGATTTTAGGTTCCCAGTGGGTGCTCCATTACATGGTATTCAAGCATTCCTAAGAACGAATCAACTCAAGGTAAACTGATAATTTATGTATATTATAATCCTAAAGGAAATTTCAACTCATTCATGGTCGACATGTATTCAGACTTAAGAGCTATGGTTCGTTTTATAACTATATTTGGTCCATCAAATAAATTCGAATTTGTAGAGTTCTGCATCTATTTTTTCTACTTTTACCTATTGCTGCCATTCTTTTGCCCTTAAATATGTATGATGGTTGTCACCTATAAATTTCAAATGAGCACTGAAATAGGGGCTGAAGTCTTGTCACCTATAAATATTTTTAATCAACTACACATGACATGATCTGATAGTTTCACTAAAAGAGTTAGTGTAAAATACTTCAATTATGTATATGTTGCAGGTTTATGATAAAGCAAGAAATGCAGTTGCTCTCGCCCTAAGTCCAGTTGTTCGGGCTCTGGTTGATCCAGATGGTGCATTGCAGCAAGTAAGGGATTTGGATGATGTAAGTGTATACTATTTCTTTCTTTCATTCATTTTGATCCTTTTAGGAGTGTGCATCTACGACATTTGCTGTGATTAAGAAGTTTCTTTTTCACCACATTTGCCAATGTAATTTTTCATATGTACTTTTTCAGGTGAGTTTCAGTGATTGGTTCATGTCTAAAGGTGGTACTCGAGAGAGCATCACAAGAATGTGGGATCCAGTTGCTTACGCTCTTGGTTTCATCAACTGTGATAATATTAGTGCACGGTGCATGCTTACTATTTTCACCCTGTTTGCCACAAAGACAGAGGCGTCTTTGCTACGCATGCTGAAGGGTTCTCCTGATGTTTACTTGAGTGGCCCAATAAAGAAGTACATAACAGACAGGGGTGGTAGGTATGGTGACTGATAACACTTTTTTATCGTGAAATATCTGTGAACTGCAGTCCAATTGAAAACTTACATCATGTAACATATAATTCAGGTTTCACTTAAGGTGGGGATGCAGGGAGGTTCTCTATGAGAAATCACCTGATGGAGAGACTTATGTTAAAGGCCTTCTCCTATCCAAGGTAAGTTTTCTTATTATTATGTCACTGCTTGGCTTTTCGTGGTTATGCAGCTAGATGACAAATGGAAAATTTGAATGGTTATGTAGCCTTAACTGTTGTTTGTATCATCACTAATATTTCTTACATGTGAACATTTTTAGGCTACAAGTAGACAGATTATCAAAGCCGATGCATATGTTGCAGGTTCTTTTCCATGTTCATAGTCTTCCTTTTCTTTTATTGATGAGCATGTCCAGCCATGAATTGTTAACTTGATTTTGCTAACTGCACAGCTTGTGATGTTCCGGGGATCAAAAGGTTACTACCATCAGAATGGAGGGTATGGGAAATGTTTGACAATATCTACAAGTTAGATGGTGTTCCTGTTGTCACTGTTCAGCTTCGCTACAATGGATGGGTTACTGAACTACAAGATATTGAGAAATCAAGGTAACTGATATCCTCAGTGTTCTTTTGCTATATGTTTTTCAAAAAACTCTGGAGAGCTTCGCTTCATTATATTAAGAAGAAAAAATGGGCAAGAACCCAATTACAACACACACCACACCACACCAAACATTAGATCCCCATTATGATTATAAACCAGCTAACAGAAAAAAAAAGGATGACCAAGCAATGACATGCCACACACTCAAGCTTCAGGTTCAGCCATGGGGGCAGTCAGGAATGCAATTTTTCTCGCTTCTTCCATGGACCACAGCGACGTTCTTTTGCTATTTTATTTGTCCCAATAAAAAAGAGCTCACTACTCATATCTAGAGCTTCCATGCAAATAACTTTTATTTCTATTAAAAATCATTTTCCGAATTCGTATTCCGTGTCTTTATGTGCTGTTCAGTAATACTTTTCTTATCCTTGATGTAGACAAATGCAAAAGGCGGCGGGTTTAGATAACCTCCTGTACACTCCAGATGCAGACTTCTCCTGTTTTTCGGACCTTGCACTATCATCTCCTGCTGATTACTACATTGAAGGACAGGGCTCCCTGCTCCAGTAAGCCTGCTCTTGTATATACATTTTCTAGTTCTGCGTACTCAAATGAATTTTTTCGATAAAATGCTCGACAGTACTTACTTTTTGACTAGTTCTAGTTATATACTGAAGTTGCCTATTAGTTGATTGGCACAGGAGAAGTACTGTAATGTCGAGTTGTCTTCCCTTTGTGCAAATATACTCATGCTTGCTTTATTTTTCAGAGCTGTACTAACTCCTGGTGATCCGTACATGCCATTGCCTAATGAAGAGATCATTAGCAAGGTCCAAAAGCAGGTAGGTTTGTAAGTAACATCTAACACAACTGTTTATTTGGATTGTTCTCTTCACGAATAAGAGAGCTGGATCTCACTTCAATGCGATAGAAATGGAATAAAAAAGGAAATTTCTTCTGCTTATGTCTGTTATATTTATGTTCTTCCTCAGCTCACCATAATGTGAATACATTTTTATTTCCTGCAGGTTTCAGAACTGTTCCCATCTTCTCGGGGCTTGGAAGTGACATGGTCCAGTGTGGTAAAAATTGGACAATCTTTGTATCGTGAGGCTCCTGGAAATGACCCATTCAGGCCTTATCAGAAGACACCAGTCAAAAACTTCTTCCTGTCTGGCTCTTACACGAAACAGGTGCATGTAATTCTAAAACACCGATCTAGTTACAATATACAACTTCCAAATGAAATAAATGCCTCAGAAACTGCCTATTCAATACAATTCTGTTATGCCTATACACTGGATTTAAAATAAAGATGTTATTTGATGAACACACCTAAAGCTTTTACGCTGATGAAGATATACGCTCATCTGTTGCACATGGTAAAAGGATGTGTAGAATGATGTTCTTTATTGTGTTTCCAGGACTACATTGACAGCATGGAAGGAGCAACTCTCTCTGGTAGGCGAACCGCTGCCTACATCTGTGGGGCAGGAGAGGACTTGTTGGCCCTTCGAAAGAGGTTGGTTGTCGATGACAGTGAGAAGGTATTGGGAAAAGTTGAAGCTCTGCAGACAAGTTGAACCTTGCAATCACACATGCCGGAGTGGCCAACCAATGAACCAAACCATAGCTTGCTATAGCTTCTGGATCGGTTATTGCCGCAGTGACTTTCTGTAAAATCCTATTTGAGCGTTGAATCTATTTCTGCTGCCTTTTAGCTTGGACACGTCGCTCGCTGTGGCAGCTTCGATTTGTAATTTGAACTTAGGGAGGGTATCTAGGTGGCATACGGGATTGCATCAGGCAGTGTGTACAATTAGGACTTCGATTAGCCATTGGGGAGATCGGATAGGTGATACATAGCGCACACTGTTCCTTACACCTCACGAGAACTGATGATTGTTTTTATCTTGTATGGAAAAGGGATTTTGGTATTCAAGTATACCACTTCTGACTTGTGTAAAGGCTTCCTTTTCTTTATGAATATTTGGTTTGGTTCATGTTTGTATTTATCCTATAAATTGTACTGAAATGGTTTTCACTTTGAACAATGTGGAACAAACTATGAATCTTGCGAGATGATGATAGGCTAGGCTTGGTAGCTTGGCCGAAAAAAAAGGAAATTCTTTATTTGGCTCTAAAATAATGATCACTTTTTTCTTGATTTTTTTTGTTTTGAATTTTTTTTAAGAATCGAATTCGATTTTTTTTCTTTTTTTTATTGACCCTTCCGTTAGTTTAGAGCAATAATGATGTTATGTATGACGTAAAATGACTTTTACCCATCATCTAAAATATAATTTTTTGTTTGCATATGTATTAATCTGAATGTACACTATTTTGAACATAATTTGTTGCTTATGGAGTTGATGCTTTTTATGTTTAAAAATAATATACTCTTAGATTAATACACATGCAAATAAAAAAATAAAAAAATTATGTTATTATATTTTAAATGAAAAGTAAGATGGTTATTTTACACTTTAACATTGTTAATGCTCTAAACTAATAGAAGAGAAAAAAAAGCAAAAATTGAATTCGATCCTTAAAAAGAAATTAAAAAACATAAAAAAAGAAATGCTCATTATTTTAGACCCAAATAAAGAATTTTCTAAAAAAATCTACGTGATCTGCTTAAGTGGCTGTCGGGCTGTGTCACTGTGTGGCGACAACGAGAGCACCGGTGTTTGTGTTCTGTGAGCCATCGCGGCACTGTGACTGCACCTGCAAGCCATCAGCCATGGCGCCAAGCTCAGCTTCTAAGCCGTCGAGCAGAAACCTCGTCCGCGCCGCTGGGCTCGACCAATCCGTCCGCCGCTCGCACGTCATCCTGTGGAAACAGAACCATCGCCGCCGTCCGACCGCCGGCGCCGTCCGGGCCGCGTCCGACGACGCGCCGCCGGTGGTCAGGGCGGCCGTCGGAGCCGTCACCGAGCTCCTCAGGGCCCTGTCCCCAAACAAGAAGCCTAGGCAAGCTACAACTGCACCCTTGTCATCTTAGGATTTTTATTGCACTTGCCCGGCACGCCAATGCCATGAGTGTTTTCCTTTCTCGTGGCGCGGCGGCGCAGGGATGTTGTTGTGGAAGGAGCAGTGCTGGATCCGCCGCCTTGCGCGAGCGTCGAGGATGTGGTCGCCGTGCTTGAAGAAGATTACCGGCGTGCATACTTCCTCACCGGTTTGTCCCTGCTTCATTCGTTCTGCATCCTTCAACCAGTGGTTGTTGCTTAGAGCATTGGAAAAGGAATCATAGATAGAAGTGTATATTACTTGGTAGCCTTCAGAAAAACTTGCGTTTTTTTATTGGTCATAAAAAATTGAATTTTTATCATGTTTAACATTTTTGTATTATTAGGCATCGTAATATTAAAGTTGAAGAAGAAAAGTCACTTTTTCCCGCATTTTTGTTGCTAGCTATTGGAGAGAATAATAGGATGGATGTATTCCCTATGATATACACGTGTATATATAGACAAAATAGAGGCGGTGCCGTAATGGGTCAGCCCATGTACAAGCCTATACAAGATATACAAGCCTATATAAGATAATTACATGCTAACACTCCCCTATAGACTGATCGACAGTTTTACGAACGTTCAGACTGGAACGAAACTCCTGAAACACCGATGTTGGGAGCCCTTTGGTGAAAATGTCAGCATACTGCGACGATGTAGGAACATGCAGTACACGGACCTGACCGAGGGCTACACGATATCGGATGAAGTGCAAATCAATTTCAACATGTTTGGTCCACTGGTGTTGTACCGGATTTATAGATAAATACACGGCGCTGACGTTGTCGTAGTAGACCAGAGTCGCTCGGCGTAGAGGATGGCGGATTTCCTCAAGGAGCAGGCGCAACCAGGAGGCTTCGGCGACACCATTGGCTACAGCTCGATATTCAGCTTCTGCACTGGACCTTGATACCGTGTGTTGGCGCTTAGATGACCAAGAGACAAGATTATCACCGAGGAACACTGCATAGCCAGAAGTGGATCGTCACGTGTCCGGGCAACCTGCCCAATCTACGTCCAAGTATACAACCAACTCATCAAGTTTGGAGGGACCAATGCTTAGGCCGAGTGACAATGTGCCCTGGAGATACCGCAAGATGCGTTTTAACGTAGCTAGGTGTGACTCCTTGGAATCATGCATAAAGAGACAGATCTGCTGAACTACGAAGGCAATGTCAGGACGGGTGAAGGTCAAATATTGAAGAGCACCAGCAAGACTGCGGTATTGGATGGGATCATCAACAGGAGGACCGTCACCAGATAGCTTGAGATGGGTGTCAACAGGAGTGCTACATGGTTTGCAAGAACTCATACCAGCACGTTGCAAGATATCTAGAGTGTACTGCCGTTGAGAGAGAAAGAGGCCATCTTTGCTGCGACTTACTGAAATCCCAAGGAAGTGGTGAAGCTGACCCATATCTGTCATCGAGAACTCACGCCGTAGTGCTGCAATGATGTGCTGAAGAAAGCTTGGGGTTGAAGCAGTAAGTACAATGTCATCAACATAGAGCAGGAGATACGCCACATCTGATCCTTGATGATAAGTGAATAGAGATGTATCTGATTTAGCTTCAACAAAACCAAGAGATAGGAGATGAGAGGCAAATCTGCTGTACCATGCTCGAGGTGCTTGCTTCAATCCATACAGGGATTTGTTCAGACGGCAAACATAGTCCAGATGAGAAGGATCTACAAACCCAGAAGGCTGTATACAGTAAACTGTTTCTGTGAGTGTGCCATGGAGAAAGGCATTATTGACATCCAGTTGATGAATAGGCCAATTGTGAGATAAAGCCACAGATAGAACAACACGAACCGTGGCTGGTTTCACAACTGGACAGAAAGTCTCATCTAAATCAATTCCTGGTCGTTGAGTGAATCCACGAAGAGCCCATCTGGCTTTGTAGCGATCAAGTGAACCATCAACAAGGAACTTGTGACGGAACACCCATTTTCCCATGACCAAGTTGATGTCCGGAGGTCTACGGACGAGAGTCCATGTGTTGTTGGCGAGAAGCGCATCAAACTCGGATTGCATAGCATTATGCCAGTTGGGATCAGCCATAGCATCTCGAAAAGACCGAGGTAATTCGGAGAGTAGTGCTGCATGAAGGTTCAGACGATCAACGGGCTGTACAAAGCCCGATTTTCCTCGGGTTCACATGTTGTGATCGTTGACAACCGGTTGGATTGGCACGATGGCTGTAGAGATGGTGCGTCCAGTACCGCTAGCAACCACCAGTCCGTAAGGCACGGGGGCAGCGGGACCACTTGCACTGATCGTACCATGTGACATAGATGTGGCAGTTGCGCGTGTAGATGTGGACGACGCGCTACCGAGGGAGGTGGATGCAGCCGTTCCGCGCGTAGACACGGCAGTTCCGCGCGTAGATGACGCGGCCGTTCCGCACGTAGACGTGTCGGTTGCGTGATGCAGCGGAGGTCCGTACGAGTCGGGCGCGGCCGTTCCGCGCGTAGACGGCGCCGCCGTTCCTTGCATAGACGCGGCCGTTGTGCCATGCAGCGGACGAGTGTGCGTCGCGGAGCCATGCAGAGGTGGCCCACACGATGCGGACGGGACGGAGCCATGCAGAGGAGGTCCGCTCGTCACGGATGGGGCACCAATCAGCGGCGGCGCTTGCGTCGCGGATGAGACGGCTCCATGCAACGGCACGCGCGCGGACGTGGTACCTGCATGATTAACAAAACTTGTTCCATGTGGAACGTGAGTAGTATCACCATCACCGAGAAAGTCTAGAGTGGAGGCTGGCATAGGAGTAGTAGACATGGCGGCAAAGGGAAAATTGGACTCATCAAACACGACATGGCGTGAAATAATGAGACGATTTGTATGCAGCTCAAGACACCGATATCCCTTGTGTTCTGAGGAATAACCAAGGAAAACACAGAGAGATGAGCGAGGAGACAGCTTGTGAGGAGCGGTGGCTGACATATTGGGATAACAAGCACAACCGAAGACACGGAGGTGCTCATACGTTGGTACAGTATCATATAAAGATTGAAAAGGTGTAGAATAAACAAGAGTTTTAGTAGGAAGCCGATTTAAAATGTAGGTGGCAGTATGAAGTGCATCAGTCCAGTAAGCCGGTGGGAGGCTTGCTTGAAAAAAGAGGGAGCGCATTATGTTGTTGATAGTACGGATAGAGCGCTCGGCTTTTCCGTTTTGCTGTGATGTGTAGGGGCAGGACATCCGCAACATAACACCATTGGTGAGAAAGAACGAGCGGGCCAGAGAATTATCAAATTCACGGCCATTGTCACACTGAACGATCTTCACAATAGTGTTAAATTGCGTGCGCACATAAGAGAAAAAATGAGCGATGGCAGGGAATGTCTCGGATTTTAGGCGAAGTGGAAAAGTCCACATATAATGAGAATAATCATCGAGTATAACAAGATAATACTTGTACCCTGAGACACTAAGTACAGAAGATGTCCAAAGATCACAGTGTATAAGATCAAACTTGCACTGTGCTCGAGAAGTAGATGAGCTAAAAGGTAAGCGAACATGACGACCTAGTTGACATGCATGACAGAGATGCTCTAGGTCATCTTTATTGCTAGTGATTGCGTTCGAAGTAAGAAGCTGAGACAGGGCTTGACGGCCAAGGTGTCCGAGACGACGATGCCATAATGTTGTGGGGGCTGTGGGGGCTGCCACAAGAGCTGTGCTGCTGGTGGAAGAAGGGAAGAACGGGTAATGCTGCTGGTGGAAGAAGGGAAGAACGGGTACAAATCACCGGAGCTATTGCACCTGGCGATCACGGTCTTGGTGTGCAGATCCTTCATAGAAAGGCCAAAAGGGTCAAACTCCACAGAGCAATTATTGTCAGTGGTAAAGCGACGAATAGAGACCAAATTCTTAATGATGTTAGGCGAAACTAAAACATCGTTAAGAATCAATGGGCGACAAGATGTAGAAAAGGCACGGGATCCTGTGTGGGTAACAGGAAGCAAAGCCCCATTGCCTACAACGATAGACGAAGGCGTGCTGTGAGAAGGAAAAGAAAGAGTTGAGAGAGTACCGGGTTCAGAGGTCATGTGAGAACCAGCTCTAGAATCAGCGTACCACTCAGAGGTCGTCGGTGTCTAGAGAGTTATGGTGTTGAAATTACTTGTGAGAGGGTAGTTCCCAAGAGCCACCATGCATTGGGTTCCATGGCGGTGACGGTGTCGGTGCTGGCTGAGGGGGCGTCTCGAAGTATGGGGTAGACGGGACTCCCCCGTAGTACAATCCGGGATGGCCGTACGATGGGGAACCATAGGCGCCAGAGGGGGCGACCATGAACGCCGGTGGAGGACGCGGTGCACCTGCAGAGACGGTGCGGTCATACGGCCACATCTGAAGAGTCCCAGTCCATGGGTTGGTGAAGGTTGGTGCTGAAGAACCGCCAGGTGCGGATGAACCGCGATGAGGGCCGTTGCCAGCGCTACCAGAAGAGGCCATGGTTCCTAGGTGTCGGCGCCAGGTGCGGATGAACCGCGATGAGGGCCGTTGCCAGTCCACGGGATTTCCCAGAAGGATGCGCTGTTCCTAGGTGTCGGCGCCTATTGTTGTTGCGCGAGCTACCAGAAGAGGACAACGCAGGAGCGGGTCTTGGTGCACCACTAGGAACAGCGGGAGGCGGCGCCGATGCAGCTGGTGTAGCGACCAGGGCAGAAGGCGGTGATGATGGCGCAGCCTCGAGTTCGACCTCCTCCAGTAACAGATGGTTGCGGGCTTCATCAAACGACGAAGCATTTTCAGATTGGACACCATGTGACGAAACTTTCCGTTGAGGCCACGGAGAAGTGTGAGAACCATCTGACGGTCACCGATAGGATCTCCAAATTCGCCAAGAGATGTAGCCATGGTCTCGAGACGCCTGCAAAAATCAAAGATGTTCATAGAGCCCTGACGGAGGTTCCGGAACTGGGTCTCGAGCAGTAAGGCGCGAGACTCGCTGTTGTTCAGGAATTAGCCTTCGAGATAGAGCCAGGCCCCTCTAGCAGAGTACTGGTGCAACATCAAGGATTGGAGCAGGTCGTTGGAGACGGTGCCGTAGATCCAGGTGAGGACCGTACAGTCCATCTAAACCCAGACGGGGCGATCCTTCAAGACTTCATCAGAAAGAACATGAGGCGTCAGCGCGTACTTTCTAAGAACGACAAGAAACATGCCACGTCACTTGCTAAAATTGTCAGCCAAATGGTCCAGAGTGACTGGAATCAACGCTTTGACGTTGCGGACGGCAACGGCCTGTGCCCACACAGCGGCGTGAGCGGCTTCATGGGCTTCACGGTCAGATGATGTAGCAATGACAGTAGCGGTATTATCCGCGGCCATGATGACAATCGTCTCAGCGACAAAGGCCTGCAGATCGAGAAGATGACAGGATCGGCGAGAGATCGTAAGCAGCGATATGGAGAGATGGAGCTGGCGATTGTTAGCAGCGACTGCGTCTGGCGATGGACTCGGCGACAGAGCAGACGAATGGATCGGCGGCAGCCAAGTGGGGCGGCGGCTACGATTAGCGGCGGCCGGAGGCGAAAGCTAGGGTTCCAGGATGGAAGCGCGACTGGATACCATATTAGAGAGAATAATAAGATGGATGTATTCTCTCTGATGTACACCTACATATATAGACAAAGGAAAGGCGGTGCCGTAATGGGTCAGCCCATGTAAAAGCCAATACAAGATATACAAGCCTATACAAGATATACAAGCCTATACAAGATAATTACGTGCTAACACTAGCCTTCAGAAAAAACTTGCCTTCTTAATCGGCATAAAAAAATTGTATTTTTATCAGGTTTTGCGGTTTTGTCTTACTAGGCATCGTAGTACTAAGGCTGAAGAAAGAAAGTCACTTTTGCCCCCTGATAGCATTTTTGTTGCTAACGTTATTTAATAACCATAACATTTTTGGAATATTCTGTGGGAACAATAAATTTTAATATTGTCAAAAATACATATTGTTGCTTCTAAAATTTCAAAAGTGCATACTCATACTGTTCAGGGTTTACAAAGTTGCATACTGTTCAGATTTACAAAGTTGTATCTGATAGTCACTAGGGAAGTACTAAATGCTACTCCTAGTTTCTATTCCATTTTTGCCATTGACGTAGAACTGATACACATTACATGCAGACATGACGATGTGCAAGGATTTCTCAAAAACATAAAATGAATGTACGAAAAAAGCAATAGTTTGTGCATGGAAACAGTAACCAACTCCTCTAGGACTGCAGGTGATTTCACTCCTGGAATATACACTGAAGATTGCTTGTTCGAGGATCCGACAATAAAATTCCGTGGTATGTGTTCCATGATTCTCATGTACTCCCTCCGGTTGCTTAAGAAATGCAACTGGAATGTGTAAGTAGTAACCAGCTCAAGCAAAAAGGGTCTCCGTTATTTGAGAAGGATGGAATATTCATATCACTGAAAGTGTTGCTCATCTTAGGACGGTCTAGGTACAGTAAAAATCTGGACCTGCTAGTGCCTTTCTTCGACAGTCCATCTCTCGATCTAGAAAATATTGAAAAGGTAAGAACATTTTTTTATGCTAGTTTGCAGTTGTGAATCTATATTGTCAGTTCTCAGTATGCAGGAAGATGTATATTCTAGTTCATCATTGGACATAGGGTACTAAATTTCTTGTTTAATCACACCTTTGCGTCCTACACGTTTCAAATCTTGCAGGGCTCGAGGGTTGAAACGAAGTTCATCAAAGCAACATGGATCCTAAGGTGCTCCTACTTTCATAAGCTTCAGAAATATGATCCCCATTCACGTGGTTTAGAAATGCTCAGCCGGTGGACTAAGTTAATCTTCCCTGTGCAATTTTCAGGACATACTTGAGGCTTCCATGGAGGCCCCTAATCGCAATTAGAGGCAACACAACTTATGATCTGAATGATGATTACAAGGTAGAGATAGAAAACATAGATTACATAAACTCTGTTTCTTTCTATCGATGAATGGAAAAATTGAAAACACTAATTATTTGCGTCACACTTACTTCTACAGGTGACTAGGCACTCTGAGAGCTGGGACGTCTCTGCGCTTGAGGCCATCGGTCAGATATTCATACCTGCTCCGGAGCAAAAGGGCAGCTAGATTATTCAGTGTGTAAAGAACACAATGATGCATGAGTTTTTCATCTTTAGGGAAAAAATATAGAACAAGGGCCCATTTTTGAGAAGCTTGATTAGTGGGTCTTTCGGAAGAAGATTATGCCCTCAGGTGATTATATTTAAACCCTTCTACTTTATGCAGCGATGGATGATCCTCGACACAGGGCGTGCTAGGATGGTGGAGATGATTGCGGACAAGTTAAGAAGTCATGTGGTACATAGGAAGTATCCTGCTGGTGTGGACAGACAATCGCAAAGATATGGATAAATAGTAGTTTATTTTCGTCTCTAAATGGTTAAAGTTTTGTAATAATGGTGGTATGTGCCAAAACTTCTTAGCAGCAGAATACTTTCAGGTAGTATCACTCCAGTAAGTACGTAGAGTACAGGTCAAGAGAGGGGTTTTAGAGATGGTTTTTGTGTTGCAAAGTAGTTCCTGAAACTTGAAATTGTAAGCTGGATGACCCCAGCAAAACATTGTTATCTATGTTGCTTTATATAAAGCAGGGTCAAGGATGTCTTTGGTCTAATTTGTGAGAAGCTTGTGGCGGTCCATGAAGCCCAGGTCAGGTGTTTTGCCTTCCCCGTCCTCTGGACTCCTCTGGAAGCCACAGCGCAAGATGCAAAATAAAGGAAACAAGCGGAAGAAATGACATGTGGTATACCAGAAAAATGGCTCATCCCTTCATTGTTACAGTACTACTTCTCGCATGGATTATAAGGGATGAAATATCTTAAAGCATCCCATATTAACAGACATATGCAACACAATACAACCGTAGCTACATACTATATGCTTGTAAAATATAAGTACCGATGTATAATCTTATTCGAATTACACCATTAGGCAATATATAAAACCATACACAAGTAGGTTAGATACCAGTAGCACCTCGCAACATTTTCGAATGTCAGGGCATCCGCAATGTATGACACCGCTATATGTTAACAATGACACCCCACCTGGTGCTAACTTAGCATAAAATGCCTCAATATATAAATTTATTAGCGCCTTATACTGATCGGTCCTACTGAGATAAAAAGCCCTTCTCTTTCCTCATCACCCTTCTCTTCCACAATTTCTTTCCATCCTCTCTCTACTTAGCACTAGTTTCCAAACGTAGCACCAGGAGCTATCTAATGCTAAGATAGCACTTTATCTCCAATATCTAGCATCTTCTCCAACTTCTTCCCTCTCTTCTTAGCACCTTATTAGAAGCAACGCTGCACTTGCCCTCATACGACCTTACAGGCTGAGGCACCCACCGGTCCACCTCTCAATCAGGAACCCATACTCGAACTAAGGGGCACCATGTTGAGATCTCAGGAAGTTTGCTGTGGTAGAGCTGAAACTTCCAGGGCATCTCATTCCAACTAGAGGTACCGTCAATGAAACTCGCCGCCTGTCACTCGATGAAAGTCTCAGTCAGCCTTTCCATATGTTGGACACCACACATACTCCCTTTATATAAAGGATTGGAGAGTTTAAAATTTGTTTCAAAATATAAGAAATTATATGAATAAGATAAAGATTTTGTAATTCATTTGGTAGCTCCCTTGTGAAAAGGGGTGAAGGAAGTATGAGTGAACTTTTCTTTCTGTATGTTTCCTACACCAAACACATCCCGAGCACCATGATGGCACTAGTCTCAAATGGGCTAGGATGTCAAAAGTTCCTACGGCATATAGCTACACATGTGCCCATCTCACGTGGGTGCTGTACGGTTACTCCGTATGTTATTTTGGATGAGATATTACTTCATCACAAAGTAGACCAGTCGACCAGAATCAAGTAGTCCGTATATTTTAGAAATGTTTCACATCATCTTTGATCCCGCAGGGCTGTTCCAGTTAATTTTAGAGTCAAATTAAGTTATGGAGTTACTTTAACAGTAACATCAGTGTTTAATGCAATAGTCTCGATCAGTTCGAGCAACAAAGTGATTCCAAATATATTGCATTGATCAAACACGGGGCTTCATCACGATACGAGACTACGTTAGCCCCCCCCCCCTCCCCCTTTTGGAACACATGAATTTTCATAGATTTTTTCAGGAATTAATTCAATGTCATAGAAAAATACAGGAAACAACTTTCTCCATTCCAGAGAAGGCCTAGTGTTTCTACACAGGTTTCAAAATAAACAAGTGCTTACTAGATCATCGATACAGACATGCCCTTGCTTACACTTAACCACAAGCACGGCTTGCCTTGCCTCAACACCGCTTGAGGGTACGAAGCCAGATCCAGACAAGTCGACCCTCAAGTTATGAAACTGATGATGCATCTATATTGTTTGTAGATTTAGTTTCCTAAATGCCTCCCAGTCCTATACCATGTTGTGCGGCGATTCTCCCGCTCGTCATGGGACGCACCTGGCAACCCAGATTCGGGATAGGCCAAGCACAGCGCCAGAACTCATGCGGTTGGCTTAATTACCTAGGGGAACCTGGTTCACGGTCAGTGAGAGTGATGCAGGCAGTAGTAGGTGATCCCGCCGAGCGGTGAACCGTAGTATTGCACCGCAACACACAGCAATCGAACTGCAGCGCGCCAGCACGCGGTCCAACCTGAGGAAGGACGCCCAAGTTCTGATCGATTTTACAAGAGGACGCGAATGCCTTGCGCGGAAGGAAGCCTTTTACTAACAATTTAGGCAATAGGTTTCAGCCAAGCTGCCCGGATACGTTCTAACATGCACCTTTGGACTTTGGTTGTGTACTGCAGCCTTGCGGTTTTTGTTCTCGACACCTCCTAGCCCTACAGCGATGGCAAATTGAACGAAAAGATTGCAGTGACTCGATCCATCGTCATTTTCTAGTTGACATGTTTGCTGAGTTGGCTGGGAGCGTTTGCTTTTGCTGCATCTTGTGTCTAATTAGAATGCACCTTCTGCGATACTTTTTTTTTTTTGCGAGTACCTTCTGTGATACTTTCGGAGTTGCAAGCTTTAAAGATTAAGGGTGACTTGGTTTCCATGTACATTTAATGACCAACGCATGTAATTTTAGGTTGTTAGTATGTACCTATAGCAACTTTTACTAGCTACTAAAGTACCAACATAAACGGTAGGTGACTTCACGTGCAACATGACTTGGACGCGCTCAGGGAATTTGTTTCCCTTCAAAACGGCATACTGGTACTTTTGTTTTAGACAATGGAACAAAGGTTGCAGCCTCTTCATCTTCCACGAAGACGAACCCAGCCGATCAAAACAAAACAAAACCCTTAGACTCAAACAAACACACCTTTGAATCAAGCGACACCTTAGAACGCTACCCCACGATACAAAGAACAGAAAATAAAAGTAGCTATGTGATTCTATTCCCTCCGTTCTAATAATAAATCAAATTATAACAAAATATATGATATTTATTAAATTTTTTTAATAAAACGAATGATCAAAGTTAAAATTAAAAATTAACGGTGACAAAGGATCGGCTAATTTGCACCCCTGCGCACATTGCCCAACGGCCGATAGGAGAGCTGGACCGTTTTCCGCGCACAACGCGGGCGTCTCCTCCCGTGGGCCGTGGGACACGAAGCAGGACATGCAGTCAACTCTTGTAAGCAGGAGATGTAGTTAGCTCTTGTACGAAAACAGTTTTGCCATTTTAAATATATACCATCTGACAACAATAGATGGATTATCCTTTTTGCGCAACAATAATAAACACTGGTTGCAAAGTAGCGATGGCTTCCAATCAGATGCAAGAATGCAGGCGTCAAGTCAAATTTGCACTGCAGGTGTCTGAGGGTGACTAGTAGCTTCGGCTTCCACAATGCCTCCCAGTCCTATCGCATGTTGCACTGCTGATCAGTAAGTTAGACACGAATCGAAGAACAGCTGACTAAATATACCCATATTATGATATCAAAATTTCTTCACTGGCACTCGCTTCCCCCTTGCGTGTTTGCATTTTCCATGAATGTACCTTTCTATTTGAAGGAAAACACCTGTCAGAGTGTTGTCAAACACGAACCTACTCTGCTCGGAAATCGCTATACAGACACCATGCTTAAATATTTAAGTCCTACTACAGTAGAATGCTATGACAAATATCATCATCTGATACATTTAAGAATGGATCTCTATTATTTGAGAATGGATGGAATATTCGTAGCATTGAATGCATTGCTCCTCTTAGGACGTTCTAGGTACAGTCAAAATCTGGACCTGCTAGTGCCCCTTCGACAGCCCGTCTCTTGAACTGAAAAATATTGGAAAAGTAAGAATGTTTGTTTTTGCTGGCTGGTTTGCAGCTGTGCATCTAAATTGTTAGTTTTCAGTATGCAGCAAGCTGTATATTCTAGTTCACCACCGGATATAGTATCCTAGATTTCTTGTTTAATTTGACCTTTGCGTCCTGCACGTTTCAAATCTTGCAGGGTTTGAGCGTTGAAACAAAGTTCGTCAAAGCAACATGGATCCTAAGGTGAGCCTATTTTCATAAGTTTCAGAAATATGATCCCCATTCATGTGATTTAGAAATGCTCAGCCTAAGTCACTCTTCCCTGTGCAATTTTCAGGACATACTTGAGGCTTCCATGGAGGCCCCTCATCACAATTTGAGGCAGCACAACTTATGATCTGAATGATGATTACAAGGTAGAGATAGAAAACAGAGATTACATAAACTCTGTTTCTTTCTGTCGATGAATGAAAAATTTGGAAACACTATGTATTTGCGTCACACTTCTACAGGTGACTAGGCACTCTCTGAGAGCTGGGACGTCTCTACGCTTGAGGCCATTGGTTAGATATTCGTACCTGCTCCAGAGCAAAAGGGCAGCTAGATCATTCAGTGTGTAAAGAACACAATGATGCACGAGTTTTTCATCTTTGGGAGAAAAATATAGAATGAGGGCCCATTTTTGAGAAGCTTTCGTCGGCCCATGAAGCCCAGGTCAGGTATTTTGCCTTCCCCGTCCTCTGTAAGCCATGGCGCGAGATGAAAAATTAAGGAAAAAAGGGGAAGAAATGACATGTTACAGTACTATTTCTCTCATGGATTATAAGGGAAGAAATATCGTAAAGCATCCCATGGCATCAGAACACATGCAACACAGTATAACCCTAGCAACAAACTATATGATGGTAAAATATACTTACTGCTGTGCAAGCTAATTTGAATTACATACAGAGGCGGATCTACCAATAGGACGAGGTAGGGCAGCCACCCTACCTCAACGCACTATTTTACCTCGAGTCGGCGCATGGAGCGGAGCGGTTCGTGGCGGCGAGCGGAGTGGTGGCGGGAGGGGGTGGGTGGCGACGCGGCACGGGACGGGACGGGGTGGCGTGGAGGCGGCCGGCAGGGGCTAGGGGTGCGTTTGGTTTCATACAAGGATTGAGGCCGGTGCGGCGAGCGACGGGGAGGAGGACGGAGATGGGTCGGCGCCTGGGGAGAGATACGGGCTTGCGGCACGCTGGGGGAAGAGTCCAGATCTCGTGGATTAGCATTTGCTAAAAGTATTATGAGAGGATGTGAATTTATACTGCATTAGAATTATTTTTTGTCTGCAGTATAGTAAATTGTTGTAGCAAATTTACTTTTATTGCTCCTGTAGCGTACGCTCTAAACCATTGATTCTGGATGCAACGGTGGAAAAGTGATCCAAATTTCGAGCACTGTTACATAATGCAGGACCCCGTTCCCTGTGGGAAGGGCATAGAAGAGAAGGAATGAGAACAGTGGACATGAATAGCAGAACACTATCAGCAATAGGAAAATAATAGATAACGACAGAAAACTTATTTGGTTGTTTGTATGAGGCATCATCCAAATTGTTCTGATATAGTATGTATTGAATGATTACTTACATTAAGAGCTGCATATGTTTTTTCACATGTAAAAGGGGCAGCTGAGCCTGACTACGCAGCTATGAGATAGGAGCAAATTTTTAGTGGGTCTAGCTCAAAGCATTCAAATTTAATAGCGATACTTATATATGATTAGTACTCCTTTTGTATAAAAAATATAAGCATTTTTGAGTCCGGTTGAAGTCAAATTTATTTAACATTGACTAATAATATCTAAAAAAATTAAGCACTTTCTAATATAAAGACTTACTAATTATGAAATATGTTTCATGATGAATCTAGTAACATAATTAATATATAGTAAAGTATCATTAATTCTCCGCTGTTAGCAGCCAAATTTAAAGAAATTTGACTTGCACCAACTCTAGAAATGTTTATATTTTGGAACAGAGGTAGTATAATTTAAGTGTTATATTCAAAATGATATTACATAATAACCGTTTTAGAATGGATTTTAATAAAATTGTATAATTTTAATACTAAAGATACTCGTATCATGAACCAAACAACATCTCTCCTCAACGGGATGAATAGATACAATCACCAAAAAAAAAAAGTACATTGCATGTTTTTAGCCAGATTGAGATGAGCCTGACACTCCGATACCAAACACGCTACTGAACATAGGCAACTAAATGGACCCTAAGGCTCTCTTTGATACAAAGTATTTTTGAAGTTTTGAAAAAAAAATTATGATTTTGCGAAATACTTTAATTCTAGATTGTATGGGATGTTTGGATATAACAAATATCGTAGTTTTAAAAACATAGTATTGGTAAAAGTGCAGGAGTTTTAAAAACACTTTAAAGTACAAAATATATTTTTGGAGATAATATCTTTATGTAAAATATTTTTTAGATCTTATACATCTTACTATAAGATGTAAAAATATTTTCCATAAAGATATTATCTTCAAAAATATCTTTAGTACTAGTGTGTGTATATATATTGACATGCATTGCTTCTTACCTTTTTATTTCTTATGAGTAGGGACTTAATCCTTTTCTAACTTCTCATGTAATAGTTTTTCTAAAACTGATTGTAAAAAATAATTTGTATATGGTGTACAATATCTATAACATATTTTATTTTCTATAATCGTTTAAAGTTCTCAAGTACATTTAACTAAATATGTAATAAAATATTATGTGATAATATATATTTACAATATTTGTTAAATAAAATTTCGTGTAATATAAATATATTTTTAGAATAATAATATAAATATATTTTTAGAATAATAATATAATTAATTATTCATCGCCATATCTAAATTATTGAGCTAGATCTGCCAATGATTACATAACACACCATTCAGCAGTATAAAAAACCTTACACAAACAGGTTAGATACCAGTAGTACCTCATACCATTTTCTGTTATCACACCAGACCTCTCAAGCTGAGACCTCTCAAGCTGAGACACCCACGATGCCACCTCTCGATCTGGAACCCACCTTGGAATTGGAAGCAAGGGGTACCATGTTGAAATCTCAGAAAGTTTGCTGTGACCAGGTTTTCCAGACTAGACTGCGTTCCTAACAGCTCGCCGACGGTACAGCTAAAACTCCCAGTGCATCTCATTCCAACTAGAGGTACCATTGAAGAAACTCACTGCCTGTCACTGGACGAAATGTTTCAGTCATCCTCCAACCTTCCATATGTAGCACACCACACATACTCCCTTTATACAAAGGATTGGAGAGTTTCAAATTTATTTCAAAATACAAGAAATTATATGAATAAGATAAAGATTTTGTAATTAATTTGGTAAGTAAGGAATATGTGGGTAATGAACGGAGTTAAGTCTTTTATCTCCTTGTGAAAAGGGATGAAGGAGTATGTGTTAATTTTTCTTTCTGAATCTTTCCTACACCAAACACATTCCGAGCACCATATGATGACACTGATCTAAAATGGGCTAGGATATCACAATTCCTACAGTATACAGTTACACGCCTGCCCATCTCCCGTGCGTGCTATATGGTACTCCGTATGATTTTTTGGGTGAGGCATTACTTCATGACAAAGTAGACCAGAATCAAGGAGTCTGATTGACATGGCTGCAGCGCATATCATTAGCACTCGCTCATTGTGTATTTAGAAATGGTCCACGTCATTTTTGATCCCGCAGAGCTGTTCCAGTTAATGTTAGAGTCAAATTAAGTTATAGAGTTACTTTAACAGTAACATCAATGTTCAATGTACTACTCTGATTTGAGCAACAAAATGATTTCAAATATATTGCATTGATGAAACACGGGGCTTATTGGATATGAGATCACATTAGGCCCGCTCTTAGAACACATGAATTTTTATAGAAATTTTACATGAATCAGTTCAATTTTATAAAAAAATACAGAAAATAGAAAATTTTCCTTCATTGCAAAGGAGGCCTAGTGTTTATACACATGTTTTCTAACACACAAATGCTTACTAGATCATCAATACAGACATGCCCTTGCTTACACTTAACCACAGCATGGCTTGCCTTGTCTCAACATTCGTTTGAGGGTACGAAGCCAGATCCAACCCTCAAGTGATGAAACTAATGATGCATCTCTTTACATTTCTCGAGTCCAAAACCTGCGGTGGAAGGAGGCTCTGCTGGACGATGTCAATGCTGTGCATGTAACACTGCACGTCCGGTCCTCAACTCAACCGGAAGATGATCAATTGTTTGTAGATTTAGTTTCCTAAATGCCTCACAGTCCTATACCATGTTGTGCGGCAATTCTCCTGCTCGTCGTGGGACGCAACTGGCAACCCACATTCAGGATAGGGCAAGCACAGCGCCAGCACTCACGTAGCTGGCTTAATTACCTAGGAGCACCTGGTTCGCCGTCAGTGAGAGTGATGCAGGCAGCAGTAGGTG
The DNA here is from genome assembly GCA_001602295.1 of Zoysia matrella. NCBI lineage: Eukaryota > Viridiplantae > Streptophyta > Magnoliopsida > Poales > Poaceae > Zoysia > Zoysia matrella. The sequence continues at coordinate 95,247 of BCLG01000930.1, read as the reverse complement.
ATCCCGGCGAGCGGTGAACCGTAGCACGCACTGCAACATACAGCAATCCAACTGCAGGGCGACTGTGCGCAGTCCAGCCTGAGGAAGAACGCCCACATTCTGATGGATTTAACAAGAGAACGTGAATGCCTTGCGCGGAAGGAAGCCTTTTCCTAACCATTCAGGCTGCAGGTTTCAGTCAAGCTGCCCGGGTAGCTTCTACCATGCAGCTCTGGACTTTGGTTGGTACTACACCCCTGCGGTTTCTGTTATCGATGCCTCCTAGCACTACAACGATGGTAAATTGAACGAAAAGATGGCAGTGCCTCGCTCCATCGTTGTTGTAGTTGACATGTCTGCTGAGTTGGCTGGGAACGTTTGCTTTTGCTGCATATTATGTCTAATTTATGGAATGCACCTTCTGTTATACTACTTTCGAAGTTGCAAGTTTTAACGACTAAAGGTGATTTGGTTTCCATGTACATTAATGACCAACACATGTAATTTTTGGTTGGTATGTGCCTATAGCAACAAAGTTATAGTATAACCAGGATCAATGCATTATAGCAACAAAGTTATAGTATAACCAGGAAAACATATTCTGAGGGCTGGTAGGTGAGCTGGACAGTTTTCCTCGCACGGCACAGGTGTCTTCTCTCGTGGGACATGAAGTAAGAGATGTTGACATGAGGTCTCTTGTCCTGTTCCTATCATATCACTGGAAGATATAACGTAGTAAATGGCTACTTGTATATGCAATCATTGAATCGAATTAAGCACTGGCAAGCTGCTCCTATATGTACAGTTCTATGATCTTGCCCGTCATTGCTCTCCTTCCATGCTGTCATCTTCTTGTCATCTCTCAAATTATTATCATGTGTGTTGACTTTTTAAATCATTTTGGTAATTCATCTTATTCAAAAAATATTATAAAAATTGTATACTTTATTATAAATTTTTTTATCATTAAGGTTATTTGAAACACGACATAAATTTACAATTTTGAACAAATCTTTAAATAAGACAAATGGTCAAATATAACATTAAAAGTGAACAGTGACAACAAGTTACTTCCTCTTATATTGATACTGTTGAATTCTAACATGAATTTTGACTATTCATATTATTTAAAAAGGTTGGATAAATATAATACATTTTGATATACTTTGCTTTAAAATTAGTGGTATTTAAAACACAACTAATAATTTTACATATTTGAACAATTTTTTTAAATAAGATAAATAATCAAAGTTGATGTTAGAAGACAGCAGTGTCTTTATTTTAAAACCGAAGGGAGTAAAAAAAAGTAACTACTAATTTGCATATATTCACGGTCGAGCGTGACTAAGATTCCAAATGCTCATTAATTAAGATTATATCATTGTGAATCTGGAAATAACTGCAGGATAATTCGTGCTGTTATTTTGCACTTGTTGCAGTACTCTCGCCCTGTTCGTTTGCTGCACCTCTGTCGCATATCCTATTGAAGGAAAAAACATGACTATTCGAATGATTTTTTTAACCAAGACACCGACTCTGTTTTTAAACTGCCCCACACAAGCACATGTTCAGCGCTTGCCAATCTTATTGAAACTTTATGAGAGATGTCATTATTTATTTTTTGCAGCACATACTGAATAACTCTTATAATCATTTAGTTTTGCTTATGAAATTTCTGTGCCGCAGTTTGTTGCTAATCCAGGAGTTGCCGAAGAGGCAGAGAATGTGTCCGTTCTCACATGATCTAATTCTCCTGATGTATATATCCCAGCCCAAAGCAAATGTATAAGGGGCTGCTAATTTCCAGTCGCATGAAATTACCCCATCTTACAGTGGATGCATGACTAGAGCTGGATGGACATTTCGTCTGTGCTCCTCCCATTTTGTTCTGGTTCAGCATGTGAAACCATGACTAGAGCTGGATGGACATTTCGTCTGTGCTCCTCCCATTTTATTCTGGTTCAGCATGTGAAACCGTATAGTAATATGAGAGATGTTACCGTGCTTAAGAGGTATCTGAGGTATTTCACCTCTTTAATTAAGCTCAGTCGCTAATTTTTAAAAATTAGTATCAGATTTCCTATTTTTAGTACCAGATCCATTTTGATATATTAAACTAAGTAACTCTCTATTTTAAACTATTAAATATGATCAAATAGACAGCTGTGATTAATTTCAAACATTATATCATCTCTCTAGTAATATAACGGTGAAAGCGGCAATGGGTATTGACTTCCAATAACAGTGAAACTCCTACTTTCATGCACTAGAATCGACATGTTTTCTTAGGGGAAAAATTTTGTTCCTTTGGGTTTCTACAATTTCCTAGGGAAAAATCTCTTTCCCTAGTAGTTTAGTTGAGTTTCTAGGGAACTAAAATCTTTCTCTAGAAGATCTTTTGTTTACTAGGGATTCAGGTCCCGCCAGACAATTCAAACGCCTCTGATCTTCACTCTCCTCACTATCTCTCTTTTTAACCTCTCACGACCCTGCTCTGTTATTTCTCTCCCTTTCCATTCATATCTTTCGATCTCCCTTCCCTTTCTTTGCCGGAGCAGAGCGGCAGGCGAGCTGGAGCGGGCACTGACGCTGGCCGGAGCCGGGCAGCGACGCCGACCGAAGCAGAGCGGCAGGCGAGCCGGAGCAGGGCAGTGATGCCGGCCGGAGCAGAGCGGCAGGTGCGCCGGGGCCGGCCGGAGCAGAGCGGCAAGCGCGTCGGGGCAGGGTCACTGGCAGGAGCGGAGCGGTAGGCGAGCCGGAGGAGGGCAGCGACAATGGCTCCGCGGCGACGACAGGCGTGGTGGAAAGGGGCCGGGACGGTGGCCGGGCCAGAGCAGGGCAGTGATGACGGTTGGCAGGGCAGCAGGGCGACGGCAGGTGTGGTGGATAGGGGCCGGGACGGCTGTTGGGCCAGAGCAGGGCAGTGGCAACGGCCGAGAGGGCAGCAGGGCGCGTCGACGAGACAATGAATTGCTTTACAATTTTGCTGTTTCAGAGATGCGTCCTTCAACTTCTAAGTAATGATGTTATTATTATTTTATCAAAATTAGAAATATGCTCATATGTAAGTATTACAATGTTACAAGCCTACCTGCAGTATGTACATATGGATATATTTCTATAGGTGGCCTGTAATGTTAAAATTGTAAAATGAAGGGTGTATTAATATTTTAAATCTCTTATTATTTTTGTGTTAGAAGGTCTCATTCATGCAACATGCCCTTCCTTACACTTAACCACAGCATGGCTTGCCTTGTCTTAATGCTGCCTCCTTTTGCCTGCCAAACTCGCTTCAGGGTATGAAGCTAGCTAGATCCATAAATGTCGCTAGCCACAAGCATGATGCATCTCTTTGCATTTCTTGAATCCAAAACCTGCTATCCAAGAAAACACTACTGGTCCTACTGAACCATCCAATGTTGTGCATGTACAACTGCAGATCCCAGCGTAAACTCAACCAGAAGATGACCAACTGTTTGTAGATTTTGTTTCCTAAATGCCTCCCAGACCTGCAGCATGTTGTGCACCAAATGCCTTGTGGCAACAGCCAAGCCGCATTTCATTGAGCCCGAGCGTACGGCTGCAGTACTCCTGTAGCTGGCTTAATTACTTAGGAGTACTTGGTTAACCGTGAGTAGCTGAATGTGATGCAGGCAGTAGTAGTACGTGATCTCACAGAGTGGTGAACCATGGGATTGTACTGCAACAGACTGCGATCCATCCGTAGAGTGCTCTTATGTAGTGATGTTGGAACAGCTAGGATACACCCAAACTCTCACGCACAAGCAGAGGCGAGAGGTAAAGCGGATTTTTTTACCTCTAACGTTGTTGTTCGGGGGTTTGGGCAACCGTTAGATCGCACTCATTTACGCTTCAGGGGTTGGGACGAGTTTTTTTAGAAGGGCCCTTTTGTCAGTGGGGGGAAATGAGGAGCCCTCGGATAACGGGGGTCAGGAGTTCCGACTATCCCGGGCGAGAGGTTAAAGATGAACAGTGCACACAAATTTTTGGTCAGCGACGAACGCAGCGATGACACATTCGCCTTTATCTCGGCCTCTTTGATTCACTGGACTGGACTTCCAACACAGGGATGCATGGGGTATTTATCAGCCAGCGACGTCGTGGAGCAACCGCCTCCACTGTCCGGCTTTCCCTCGCACGATGCGCACGACGCCATGCCCGAACTGCTCGCTCATGCGCACGACGAGTTCAGCCAACGCGTGGCTCACGCAACCATGACCCCAACTAACTCCGACTACCTCACGCAGCACCCTCGACTGATCCTGCACTGGGCTCGTCTGCGACGCGACGCTCTCGCCTCGACATGCCGACGGCGAGCTCAACTGACTCCACAGCAAACATATACACGACCCACCATGAACCATGCATGTCAGGATTACTGCTAACAGTCTAGCCAGAAGAGAAGAAAGCCCAAGTTCTTCTGATTGGTATGATAAGACGACGTGAAGGCCGTGTGCCGAAGCCAGCCTGTTCCTACCTAGCCAGAAGAGAAGAAAGCCCAAGTTCTTCTGATTGGTATGATAAGACGACGTGAAGGCCGTGTGTCGAAGCCAGCCTGTTCCTACCTATTGACGCAACTAGTTTAAATCAAGCCCCACGCATAAATTGTAACATGCAGCTTTGGACTTTGGCTGTGTATTACACCCCTGCAGGTCCTGTTCACGATGCCTCCTAACCCTACAGCGATGTAAGGAGCCTTTGCTTGCTGCATCTTCTGTCTAATTTATGGAACTCATCTTCTGTGTTACTACTGAAGTTGCAAATTTTAACGACTAAGGGTGACTTCATTTCCATGTACATTTAAGACCAAAACATGCAATTTTTGGTTGCTATATATGTACTACCGGCCTATAGCATTAAGGTTGTAGCCAGTACAGTACAGGATTGGTTGGTAAAAACATATTACTCCTACAAGCTCCACATGCAACATGTCCTGGATTTGCTCATGTACTCAACCTGTCGTGCAAAGCGATCACTTCCTGTTACTTGCACACATGCATACATGAATGATGGATCGACAGGGATCAGGCTACTTTGCATCGCTTTGTACATTGTCCGAGCAGCACATGCAGGCGTCTGCATGCACTCATAGTCATGGGACAGCTGGAAGCAGGAGGCCCTTGTCGTTGCTCTCCTTCCATGATGTGTCATGGTTAGTTATAATCCCTGTTTTTCTAAACGGTAAATGATAGACAGTCGGCAACCATCATCTAGCGCTTAAAAGCCGTTTAATCCCGTCTAGACCATTTGATTCCTTAGAGACAACGTTTAGGCCTAGATGAGGATAACAGTCTACTAGTGTTTAGAAGCCATTTAAATGGCTGTTTAATTCTATTTAGGAAAATATATAGGGGTTATAATTAACCTAACTAATAATTCACATACCTGCACTGACAAGCATGATTAAGATTCTAAAGACTCATTAAGATTACTTTATTTGTTCTTAAACTGTTATCGTTGTTGACTTCTAAATCTTTGACTATTCATCTTATTCAAAATATTAGTAGGAATGTGTCAAATTATAAGTGGTAGTGTAACTTCAAAAATAGTCGTAGTGTAACTTCAAAAATAGTTTAAATAACTTTAATGGTAAATCAAAGTATAGCAAAATTTATGATAGTTATTTTTTGAATAAAATAAATGCTAAAAAATGATATTAAAAGTCAACGACGATAACAATTTAGAAACAGAGGGAGTATATCACAGTGAATCTGCAAATGACCTGCAAGATTGTGAACGTTGATAACATTGCCTACATTTCAGCGTTAGTAGATCCTGTGCTACAAATACGTACATGAGCCAAACCATGTGCGTGTCTATGCCCATAGTCCTGCTTACCAAGAGTCCACCGCCAAACCGCAAAAATTAAGCAACACGCGTCCAAAATGCAAAATGCAGAAAGAAAGTGTCGTCCAGATAGAGGCAAATCATGGAGGTAGCTGGCTCTCAGCAGTTTGGAACCCGAGCCGTTCAGATCTTACAGTGGATGAAAAAAACCACCGTGATCTATCTGTTATATATCACTGCTTCTCTGATGGTTGTGACTTGGTAGAAACTGCTGTCTGCTGTATTGATGCACTTTGCCATTTTAAACATATACCATCTGACCCCAAATGGATGCATCATCTTTTCCTACAACAGTAACAGACATTGGTTGCATCTTGCAACGTGGTGATCAACGGCTTTCATCTAGTGCTGCGGTGCAGGCACCAACTAGAATTTGCACTGGACACGCCTGAAATATGTAGCTTTAGTTCCCACAATGCCTCCAGTCATATCGCATGTGTTGCACTGCTGATAAGTTTGTCTCGAGTGCCACCTGAGACTCAAATCGAAGAATAGCTGACTAAACAGATAATTCAATGAAATCGAAGAATAGCTGACTAAATTTCCCAGCCATCATTCAGATTTTTGTTTCCTTATTCATCCATTAATAATTCAATGAAATGAATGGAAATTTATTACTGCTGAAATCACAAGCTCCAATTTTTTCTGGTTTAAATAGATAAACTTTTGCTGTTCCACATAATTTATGTTTTGCGTATCTTGTAGTACAAAACATTCTCCAATTTAAGGGACCAGCGCTCTGGTTCTCGGTGCTGCCTCTTTTTCAGTGACATCACCTTTATTGAACGTGACCGGAATCCTCTATCGTAACCGGTGGCGGAGCCACATGAGGCTAGCCTGGCCCCAGGCCACCTTGCTTTGCAAATTTCTTTGAGGATTTGAGGTACGACAAGACTGTGGGGGAGGATAATTTAGATAAATCACCATGTAATTAAATCAGCTTTAATATTCGATCCGGCCCCTCCTTGCCTCCAGAGCTGGCTCCGCTGGTGACCGTAGCTAGGCGCAAAGCCGTACGTAAGTGGGTGGTCAAAGCTAGGCGCAAAGTTTCGACTCCCTCGTCATCCTGCTACTACTCTGGATGTTGTGGCTAGAACGTAACGCAAGGGTGTTTAGCCAACAACAATCTCTAGTGCATGTCGTGACTAGCCATGTTTTCCACCAAGCTAAGATTTGGAGTCCGGCAGATTTCATTATTTGGTTGCAGCTGTTCGTTTGCCGCACCTGAAGGATTGTGTGTACTTATTTTTGCACTGTTGCACTCTCGCCCTAGGCTGTTCGTTTGCCGCACCTCTATGGCACATCCTATTGAACGGGAAAAAAACAATTGTTTGAGTGATTTTTTTTCCCAATGAGATCCGCAGATTTTGCCAATTAACCAAAGTGATCCTTTGATCATTTTATAAGAAATGTCATCCTAGCTAATTAACCATGCATACATGCGCTTAAGCACAGCCAGCACTGACAATACTTATGCTCTTTGCCTTTAGCTTCTGAGCCTGGACGCGTGCCTCCTGGACCCAACCAATGATCTGGTGCACGGATGTTCGTTCTCACATGATCTAATTCTCCTGACGCATCCCAACCCAAAGCAAATACATAAGAGGCTGCTAATTAATTTCCAGTCGCCTGAAACCACCCCGTCTTTCACCAGTCGATGCATGACAAGAGCTGGTTGGACAGTTCTTGTTTGCTCAGCCATTCTGTTCTGGTTCAGCGCATGAAACCAGATAAGTAATATAATGGTGAAAGCGGCACCGAGTATTGACTTCCAACAACAGTGAAACTTCTATTTTCAAGTGGAAGAGCAATCTATCACATTCCGAGGAAGAAAGCATGCAAAGCCACGCATGCATATGGGGAAAAGTTGATGGGCCATTGGGGAAGAAGACACTACACCACAGCGGACTTTTACTGACCTTTTATAACTACTGACTATAAGTCGATAAAAGTGGACAAGCAGTTGCAGGTCGCTGATTAGTGAGATGGGAGGAATTAATGTGTGCATGTGAGCAACAGGACGAGCAACCACTCATGAGTTGCACAAAGTACATGTTAGGTTCCCAGTGGAGAGTTTTGCGCGCGCTCTTGCTGTGCATGTTTAACTCGAGCAGCTGACTCGTGGACTGTTGCCGGCATAACGATATGTTGTAAAACTGCTATTCATCTCTATTATCACTGCTTTTCTGATGTTTGACTTGGTAGGGACTGACAGCTGCAATTTTGCCGTTTCAAATACATACCATCTGACATCAAATGGATGAATCATCTTTTCGAGCAAACAGTAACTAACATTGGCTGCAAAGTAGTGAATCAATGGGTTCCAATCAGGTGCAAGCGCGCAGACAGCTACTCGAATTTGCACTGGTCACACCTGAAAATTAGTAGCTTTGGTTTCTACAATGCCTCTCAATCATATCACATGTGTTGCACTGCTGATCAGTACGTCTCCTGTGCCACATGAGAGATCGACTTGAATCGATGAACAGCTGACTAAATATACCCATATTATCATATCAGAAATTTTTTCCCTGGCACTTCCCTCTTGATCGGCTCTCGCGTGTTTGCATTTGCCACGAATATAACTTTCTATTTAAAGGAAAACACCAGTAAGAGTGTCGGCAAACATGAGTAGGGATGCAAATAAGTAACCATGGGTAGTTATGGGTCATCTTCCTAAGTATATTTAGGTAATTAATTTTTATAGGCGGGATGAAATCCTAGTTCATTTAATAGATTTTTTGGGTCGTGGACCGACCCACTAATTTGAAAACTTGCATCCCTAAACATGAACCTACTATGCTCTGAAATCACTTCACAGACACCGGGCTTAGATATTTAAGTCCCAACAGAATGCTCTAGTCTAACAAATATTGTCATCTGGTACATTTAAGAATGCTAAAATACTAAGATAATTTGAATGTCACAGTAAGTTCTGATACATGAAGCATTGAAAAAAATTTACACCATTAATATTGACAACATTGACTTCTAACATCATCTAGACCATTCGTTTTATTAAAAAATTTGTTCAAATGTGTAAAATCATTAATCATGTTTCAAATGTATTTAATGATAAAATAAATTATAGAAAAAATATACAATATTTTTATCATATTTTTTAAATAAGACAAATGGCCAAAGGTAACAATTAAAATTGACAGTGTCAATATTTTAAAACCATATGGATTATTAAATAGTGCATCCCCAGCAGATACCGTGCACTCTACTAGCAATGAAGTGCCCAGCCATCATTCAGATTATTTGTTTCCTTCTTTATCCATTAATTCAATAGAATGAATGAAAATTTAAACTGTCCAATCACAAGCTCCAATGTTTTTTTTGCTTAAAATAGATCCACCTTTGTGGTTACTTTATCTTTTAACATATCTAGTACAAAACATTCTCCTCGATGAATTCAATTGAGCTCTTAGATAGCATGCTTCAAATTTAATGGATTTCTTCAGCTAGCGGCTTCCTATTATCAGAATGCATGCACATATATACTGTTCCAATGCTTAGGATTTACACAAGCATCAGCGCTCTGCATTTCGACATAACTAATGGCGGAGCCACGTTCAGGCCAGCCTAGGCTTCGGCCCCCCCTTGCTTTGCAAATTTCTTTCTAGGACTTGAGGCATGACAATATTGTGGGGTAGGAAAATTAAGATAAATCACCATGAATTTAGCTTTGACCTCTGATCTGGTCCCTCCTTGCCTCTAGAGCTGGCCCCACTCTTGACTGTAACTGGCAGGTCATAAGCAAGTCTAGTATAAAAACATTATAGACTTACTAGGAAACTCTCTACGCTTGTGGAATGAAGTCCTGATGCCTCCTTTTCTTACCGTATCCGTGAAACACAAGGTGCTTGTGAGCTTGTCATTCACATTCCTCTACAATACGTGCTAGAGCTCTCAGGAAGAAACCGATGATGAATTAGTTGCCATGAATATAGAGCAAGTTGATTTATATGTATGGAAAACATAGGACCTTGGAAGCGTACGTTTGCAATTCGCATGACTCACAAATTTTTTAATCCACCAACCATGAGTCGTCACTCATCAGAAGGGGATATTAATAATACATACCTAAAAAGCAATATATATGCAAATGAGATGTGCAAAACGCAGAGGGTGGCTTTATATAAGCAGCTAGGCAATTCTTTACGTGCAGTTGCAAAATTTTGCAATCCCGTCTGTGATAATGGGTGATATGCAGGATTATATGAGATCATGCAGTGACACCTAATTAACAAATTATTCTTATAACTAGAATTCACCAGAGAAATGATAAGATTACATAATAACTGAAATATAAAGTTTTTAAAATGTTTCGAAAGCCTCTATTCAGACCATGTACGTAATAATTTGTGCAGCTGTAGTAATGATACATGCCATCAGGGAAATTAAGCCACTGAATGTTTATAATCGACAAATACAATGGCCTTGTCGTACGTCTTGGTTGTGGATAAAAGATTCACAATTTGCCTTTCCACCTAGTCCAATGACTGAAGGTGCCTCCAGCTTCCTCTGTAGCTCGGTTCAACAAAAGAGATGCATAAACCATCATCCATGGGTCAAGGTGCCATCCAAACATGAGCCTTTCAGATTTTTACCAGTAGAGATAACGTGCTTCACAAATTTACTACTAGGATCACAAATCATTCACACAGATGGCAACATAATCAAGAAGACAACGTTTCAAGTCCTAAATATACAAAATTTTCTCCAAACATATTATTCACTTCCATAATGCCTCCCCTACCATCGCCATGTGTAGATAGCTAAACCCCTGCCACTGCCACAGCCTCTCCCGGTCTCCCCATGGCCTGGTGCACCGTGTAGCCGCGCTGTAACCTTCCAATTGTTGAAACAACCAACGTAAGCCGCCAGCAATTCTTCCAACACCTTGTTGGCCACCAATTCCTCCATGGCATTAACCCGATTCCTTTCTTCTCTTGTAGTGTTCGGTCCGCTTGAAGTGAACTTCCTCCGTTCTTTAATTGTTGTCACCATTGACTTTTAATTTTAACTTTGACTATTTGTATTATTTAAAAAAGTTTGATGAATATTATATTTTTTTTATAATGTACTTTATTATTAAAGATATTTTAATCATATCTTATAATTTTATACATTTAAATTGATTTTTTGGATTAAACGAATGGTCAAAATTGATATTAAAAATCAACAGTGATAACAATTAAAGAACAGAAGAAGTATACGACAAGTTTCATGTTGAATGGAATGTGGCAGAAAAATCTGCCGTTGGTCCTCTAGATTTTTCCTGCAGCTTAAGGATGAGCTTACTTGCAGTTAGCGGTGATAAAAAGACTCAGTCCACAAACCCTTTCATAAACTAAATCAACCCTTATTTTGTTATAGTTTAAAATGAATAAACATTTGATCTGATCCCAATACTAATTAATCATATTGTGACAGAACCGCCCCAAAAACACAGGACGGCTCGCCTAGAATCAATCTCGAGTGATATTGAACAACAATACCCAAATAGTACAACAGTGATAATATAAAATAGGAAACCGATTAAAGTCTTAAAATAAGGTTCAAGTAGTCTAGGGAGAGATAATTTTTAAAACAGAGTTTAAAACATAGCAGATGCGATATAGAAGAGATACGACAGTTTCCTAATATGAAACATATTTTGCCCTAAGACACGCTTCATTTCTCACTACCAAAGATCGGGGAGGTGGGAACCGGCTCACAGGACCAATTAGTCAGGGGGTTCATCTTCCCACACTTATTTGTCGCAACAGCTACACAAGCTACCTGTAAGAAGAGTACAACACACAAAAAGGGAAATAACAAACCGTGAGTACTAATTACTCAGCAAAACTTACCTGTCAAAATGGTCAACTACAGCTAACTCCTAAGCATGAGAGGTTGACTCACAGAGATGACCATTTGCATAAACATAGCAATATTAGTGGATCCTTACTTTCAATTTTTAGCGATAAGTTAAGTTCACAGAATGTAAATTTAATTTGCACTATAATCTATAGCAGACATGGTTGCCAAACAATTGGCTATGAACTAAGCAACAAATCATATTATTAATTATTAGTCGAGTTATTACTACGACATTACACAGCGAACAAGTGGTACTCGCTACTGTGAGGGGCAACGATTATAATCGATTTACACTAGCTGGGCAAACCTGAAGTATATGACACGTACACGCTTCCCAAAAGCCGCACGTGGTCACCTTTCACAACAATACCATAGGGTCGGCCCGAGGCCTACTGCTCCCAAGCATATGGTCCTTCATACGATCATCACGCCAGATGCATCTATGGTTAGATCCAAGACTTTTCTGACGTTCAACCACTACAGTATTGAGCTACATCAGTTTTCTGGGCTCCACGTCTGCTTTCGATACTGTTTAAACTTGCTCAACAGAGCCACACTCAAATGGGTCCTTAACCAACACAAACAGGGCTACTACCGCGAAGGCCCAGCCTTCTCAATCTCTCCTATACACTATCTTCGCTCGGTCTCAGGTTTATTAAGTGTGGGATAAAATAAAACCTATAGCTCGCAAGTGAGGTTTCTCATTCACTCGACTTCTACCATTTACTAGAACTCATAGCCTAGCTCTGTATTGAGTTACCTATACCAATACATACTCAATAGGGTAAGTGGCATTATCATGCATTCTAGAGTTCCAAACAACTCCTACAACTTAATGCACAGGACATTAACTATATCACACATAGGGATAACATAAAAGGATTGAAATAAGGTTAATACACCGGGGCTTGCCTTCGGTTTGCTGAGAGTTAGCACAAACAAGAGGCAGGTCTTCAGCAACGGACGACTCTGGAGCAACTAGAGCAAGTTGTTAGTCTTCCGCGTTATTTGCTAAGTGCATGAAATGATATGCTAGTGCGATTAGATATGCACCTAATAAAATACTTAGGTCATGCGATGATATGTTGACGAAGGCGCATGACAAGAGCGGCATGCGAATGCTTTTATGCAAAATGAGTTTATTAAACTAACATGCTCTCTGTAAGTATATGGCAATGTTCTGATTTTTTTAACCTAAAAAAATGAATTTTCTATACTGTACTAAAATAGGTTATAATAAGAAAATTACTTATAAAATTCCTTAATATGGTTCCTGAAGGAATAAACTACAATTGTAGTTGCTCATAATATTAATAAGGCTATAAACTAATTTAGAACAAGTTTTGCAATTTATTATTAAACTATGAATTTATAATGAATTAATATCTAATTAATAGTAAATAATCATTTAAAAATAATATACATGCACATAAATTATAATAAATTCTAGGATGATAGAATATAATCATTAGCAGTTAATTATAAAATTTTTACATTTTAATTTTGCATGAAAAATGATGATCTTCACAAATGTATAACGCACATTATTTAATTAAAAGAATTATATCCAATGCAGAAAATGCAACTTTGATAGCTCCAAAATTTTCTACATGATGAGAGAATTCCAAAGGGATATTATTTATAATTTTTGGAGCTAGAATAAATTTTCGGCCATTTTTCAAGATTAAACAGTTTTCTGGTAATTACTAAATAATTTCTGAAAGATAGAAAATTGGGCGCCACGTGACGGCCTGGGGACCGCGCCGCACAGGGCTCACAGGAACAGGCAACTGCACGGGATCTGGGCCTAGGGCCACAAATGATCCGGCGCCTGGATCGGGCTGACCTGATCCGGCCATGGCGGCCTAGCGGCGGCTCGCCGGCCTGCTTGCCCGGGCAATTGCGCGGCTGCCGTCCAGCGCAAAAATGGCCGCTGCGGCCAGAGGAACACAAAGAAGGGGACGACCAGCGGCGGAGCTCACCGGAGCGGGCTGTCGGCGAGGAGTTGCGCCGCCGGACCTTCGGTGGTGACTTGCGGACAGCGGGCTGTCGGCGAGGAGTTGCGCCGTCGGAAGATTTTTACGCAATGTTTCTATACACTTTTGTTAAAAAAAATCTTGCCCAGATTTCACTGACTTTTCCGTCATCAGTGACCGTCAAGATGTGAAATGGTGCATGCATGCCCATCGAGACTGCTCCATTGCATACATCCCACGACTCAGCAGGCCAAACTATTGTCTTCGCTTGCCTCATGTGGAATTTTAGTTCAGTTAGGCATTCCTAGGCTTGTGCACCCATACTGCTCCCATGCTAGTTTTCATGATATGCATCTGAACATTCTACACGTCAGTGACCTCCAATGCGCTTTGATTGTTTTCGGAGAGGCGTCCAGGTACAATATTATGCAATCATAATGATCCAGACCTTTTCGATAACAATCCCAATTCCCAAATAAACAATGCTGTGGGGAAAAAATATAAACTTAACAAATAAAGAAACCATGAGCAATTACAGTTATTGAACATTTGAAAAAAATAACATGTAACCAGCATATTTCATCCCCTCAATGTTATGCCTAGCTATGTGTAGAAAAATCAAGTCCAACGAAGGATTCTCCGGTCACAGTACCAATCACTTCCACATCTTTCTTCCATGTAGAATTGTGTAGACTAGTTTCATCAGCTCCGCCAATTCAACAGTTTCAGCCAATAATTCCAGCTGACATGGCATTTTTAGAGACTGCTGTAATCACACCATGCTACACATCATTCTGATATACCCAGGTGTGAAATTATCAATTAGTGTTACACATAAAAGGTCTTGTGTTTTCCCATAGCCAATCTCGAGCCTCGCCACTCAACAATGGAGCAACCTACAAAACGTTGTGGAGACCTTAATAATGCAATTATTATGAAATCCCAAGATTTTTAAGAAGAACAAAGAATGTCTTCCATAAAATCCATTTAGAAAAAATATTATCTGATGGTTGACATTTTATTTACTGCTGAACAGAGAACTATGAAGGTCAAGAGAAGCGAGGATATAACCATACTCGAATTTAACAAATCATAGTTGCTCTTCCTCAGAAAAAATAACCCCAAGCCCAACATCATGGAGAATAGACAAGCATCTCAGGGATATAGAGCCTACCTTTTCCCAAACTTGTTCATGGTAATCATTGACCCAATCAATCTCTGATTTTGATAGAAAGGACAGGTCAATAAGCTTACTCTGCAAGTTAAAAAAATAAATGTTTAGCATAAATGATAAGATAAAATGATACCAGCATACGTATTGCTAAAAAATATGGTCGCATCATGACAAGTCAAATTGCACATTAAAAACCATACTACTCGTTTTGAAACTGTAAATTATGTTCAACCAAACATATTCATAGTTACCTGGATTGGAACAAAAGTTAGTTTCTCAAACCCAAGATACGAAATACCACCAAAAGAATTTGCCAGACTAAGCTCCTTTATCAGTAGTAGATTCTGCAGATTCAAAGGAAAAATTAGGCTACAATGGTGAGATATCTCTTTCCCATGAATGTCCATAACAGTTTGACTCAAAGTAAAAAAAAAAAGAAAAAGAAAATCCACCTCTATACGAATGCCAAATGAATTGTCTTCATAATAACCAGGTTCATTGCTGACAATCATGCCCTTTTGTAAAGCTGTTAAATTTCCATACCGATAGCTTATGCTCTGAGGGCCCTCATGAACATTAAGTGCAGCTCCAACTCCATGACCTGTGCCTGAAAGAATAACAAATTTAAACATCAGTTTATATTCTACACAATTTTGAGAAGATAATTTCTAGACAATTCTATTATACAGACTATTTCCAAGAAAAGTTTTTTTTTTTGCTCTGAAAAAAGGATACCATGTCTATAGTCCAATCCAATCTTCCATAAAGATGAGCGAGCAAGAACATCAAGGACAAAGCCAGGAGTTCTTTCTGGGAATACTGCTTGATCGAGAGCTATATGGCCCTGTTACAACAAAATTTCATCATTTACATAAGTCCCAGTAAGAAGGGATCTAGATGTGACTAGTACTAGAAAAGAGCAATTTACAGGAAATTTGTATTTATAGTTCCCAACATAAATACATTACCTGCAAAACTCTTGTGAAGCATTCCTTTTGTCTTGCGGAAGGCTCACCAAAATGAACAGTCCTTGTTATGTCAGTAGTTCCATCAATATATTGAGCACCACTATCTAACAAAAAGAGATTGTCACTTCCAACAGAGCTGCAGCTCTCAGGGGTTGGTCTGTAATGTATTATAGCACCATTTGCACCATAACCTGTGTAGCAAAATGGCCTATCGGTTATGATTTACATCAAGAACACACACGACACATTTTTTGCTGCACAGCCACATTAACATTTGATGGAACAATAAAACAAGCATAAATGAATCACATATAATATAAGGATTTTGATAAAGTTCTGAACACGCCATTTCCTGTAAACTAATCAACTTTCTTATGTAGGCCAAAAAAAAGAAGATTGCAAAACTACAATAGCGCACACCACCTAAACCATGTACCATGTCATGAACTCATTCCAGTAAAAGGACAGAAAACCACAAATGGAAATGATGCTAGCTGCAAACAATTATCCACATAAACTGAAGCATTTACAGAACATACATATACATGAAACTCTAGATAATAGCAAGAAAAACAATTATGAGAGTTAATATATATTATAAAGGACCAAATGAGGACCTACCACTTATAGTGTCGAAGCTTGTCTCTATAAAGCCATCTTGCTTCTGACGAAATTCAAGAAGCTTGTCCGCAACTTGTACCTCTGTAAGGGACACCTTTTTACAGATTTCCTTCTCTAGCCAGCACCAGAATTCTGATAAAGCAGCAGCATCTCTACAAACGTATCATGTATCATATAGCATTCAAATCAGGCAGTCATTTTGAATGCATCTAAAGAATGTGGCAATAAAAATGCACGTGTCACACTAAAACCCATGAAAACTAGGGATATTCCCGTGAAACATATATACTACCATTAGACTCAGCAAGAAAAAAGAAAAAGGAAAAAAAATCAGAATCTTAGAAAAAAATTATTGTAATTTGTCATGAAAGACAAGAACCAATGGACAAATTATTATGCCACAGAAAGATGATCCACACAAACAACAAATAGACTTATTAATCAAATAGGCCACACTGAGAAACGATTCCATTTGATAATAAACCACTGAACATATCAAACCATTGCTTTTTTTCCCCGATAACATAGCAGTGAATGTGTTATATTTTAGAAACATAATCTATAATAATCTTCAGGTACAGTTGAAGAGAAGGGAGAACATCAGTTCACAAAGTTCTTCAGATAATTATACCTCAGGTGTGAATTCTTCATTCCCTCAATTTCTGCCTCATTTTTTATTGCCTTGGCAAGTGTAACTGGCGAAACTTGGTACATGGCATTTTGTTCTCGATTATGAGAACCCGAGTCTGTCTCCTTTTCTTTTTCTTCAATTTTTCTTCCAGCTATTCCTTTCTTGTATCTATCACAGCTTGACTTAAATGCACTAACTATAGCAGCATTTACACTTGATGAATCCAACCAGAGCTTTGCACCTTTCTCTGCCAACCTAATAGATAAAGTATAACAATTCCAGAGCTCAGATAACTCAGAATGCAATGAAAACAGATAACAGAAAAGAAGGGGATGGAATGCCGCCAATGGATTCCATACAACTAATTAGTTTCTACCCTCCTGAATTGTTTGATTGATTTGATGATATATAATCTTGGAAAGTTACTTTTGACCAAATCAATGTTTACAACAAAACAAACAACATGAACTCCACTGCCAAAATTGAAGGGTTGAATTTTGAGGGCGTAAAGAAAAAGTGATGATTAATCAATTAGAACTTTTACAGTGAGTAAAGTCCCATAAGATTTACCTTTCTACTTCAGACAGGATCGCTTCATAGGGTTTAAGTTTTACTCCAGCTTTATCGAGGTGATTCAAAACATCTTGAGATACTTTGTTATTATCCACAAACAATGTAGCAGTGCTAACTTCCACAATTAAATAGCTATAGAATACAGGTGAG
>BCLG01000930.1:50609-77426 GCA_001602295.1 Zoysia matrella | reverse complement strand
TAATCAATTAGAACTTTTACAGTGAGTAAAGTCCCATAAGATTTACCTTTCTACTTCAGACAGGATCGCTTCATAGGGTTTAAGTTTTACTCCAGCTTTATCGAGGTGATTCAAAACATCTTGAGATACTTTGTTATTATCCACAAACAATGTAGCAGTGCTAACTTCCACAATTAAATAGCTATAGAATACAGGTGAGTGTGGGACATCACTTCCTCTCTGCAAGTAAATGTAAGTAAGATTCATGAAAATGATGATACAAATTAAGTCATGGCAAGCATGTAATAAAAAAAATGCTAAAATACATGAAGCCTTTGACAGAAAGCAAATAAATACTAAGTGATTATTCATAGACATGCAAAGCTTAAAGAGACCACAATGGAATTAATTTCAGGTACGTCAAGTCCGGCATACTCACTAGTACATCTAACATTAAACAAACTGCAGAGAGTGAAATCTTACCATGTTCAACAACCATGCAACTTCATCAAGCATTGAAATAACCACAGCATCGCAACCATTTTCAGAAAGTTGTGACCTAACGAAAGACAATTTTGATACAACATCAATGCCAGCATATTTGATGTCATGGACCCTAGTTGGTTTTCTGGGGGGCTCTGGTCTTGAATCTCCCCATATCTCATCAATTAGGTTCATGCTCCGAATCAAGACCAACTCATGATTCTTGGACAGAATTGCATTCTTTAGTTCTTCAGCAGCATCAAATGAGAAAAGAAACTGCATCCTTCGAACAAATAAAGGAAAGAAGATTAGACAGAGAAAAGTATAAAAAATGGACAGCCCAGTGCATGTAGCTCCCACTCGCAGGGTCCGGGGAAGGGTCACATTTTGAAACAAAACAGAAATATCAATTGAAAAAGGGAACAAGCAGATAAGAAATTACTAGAGAATAATGTAACTGATATTAAAGAAACAACAATAAACATGAAATCCCTTTCTAAAGAGCAAGGCCAATATGCACACCCTTCCAAGATAAGAAACAGCAATAAACATGAAATCCCTTTCCAAAGAGCAAGGCCAATATGCACACCCTTCCAAGATAATTGTGGGCCTGTTTGTTTGCCGTTCATGCAGCTGTGGCCGCAGCGGTTTGATGCTACAATACCACACTGATTACTGTGCGCAAGTAAAGATGGGGCCAGATGGCTGTGCAGCTGCAGCCGTAACAAGCTGCAGCGAAATGCGCCCTGTGTTTTAAGCAACTAATCATCTGTCTAGTGTGTCATTTTCTGACATCCATCAACTTTGAGATGATATTGTCCCCAAGCACTATGAAAATAGCATATAAAAAACTGAACTACTGTAACATGGTATAATATATAGGCATGAAATAATGTGTACTAGCAAATATGTTTATTAAAATTATAGATAAATTTGCAGCCAAATTTCAAAAAGTATTAGGTATTGAAGAATAAAGCAAAGAAAAGCAAAGAACTCACCGGGTCAATACCAACTCGTCCACCAGTTGGTAAGATATCATTCAACCACTCACTATTACTTGGAACACCATGATTGCCACTCCTCATAAGAGTCCATTCATGACTCAATTCTTTCTCAGCCTATGCAACAGAAGAAATAAACATGAACCATTGGCTAAAATAAATAAGCCATGATATTAACATGTGCAGTTACCTGGAGAAAATATCGGCCATCAGTCCAGAGGGCAGCCTTATCTTTTGTGACTACAGCTGTACCAGCACTGCCAGTGAACCCTGTGAGGTATGCTCGCCTCATGAAGCACTCTGCGATGAACTCACTCTGGAACACAAGTAGCAAAAGTAAAGAAGATAAGTGGTTAGCATATATTATAATTCCATTGTTCCATCATTTCAGCATAAGATTGTATTGAAGCTTTGAATTTTGAGCATAATTTATACTGGACAGGACTACCAGTCCAACCAGTACACCTGCATGGAGAAATTATTTAAAATTACATAAAAATTTAGATGATTTTCTAAGCTACAGGTGTCAACCAGAGTTTGAAAGGCCCAAAAATATGGTGTTCTGAAGTCACTAGCAATGGAAGTATATAGTAACATTTATCATGAGAAGTGTATAATTTTATTTATATGATCCAAAAGCCTTGTACATAAAAATGATTGATCTTTGCACCGATGACAAGCAGTCTTTCCTTTACTGAAGCAGTCATGATAAAATTCTGAACACAACGTCCTTCCCTGATGTTATAATATTTTTACCCTATGGTAAGTGTATCTGTGTATGTTCTGCCAATGAGCAACTACTTTCCTTCGACACGACTGAAAACTAGTGTGTGATGAGCTGATATACATATCAAGGGCATTTGCAAAATTCTGATGTTAATTATTTCTCCTGGGTAATTAAAAAAGGGTGCAAAAACGAACAAAAAAACTTTTAATGCAAAAACTAGGTACGTAAGGCGGGGTGGGGGGCATGCGTCGAATACCTGGTGCGCGTCCTGGGAGGGGACGATGTAGGCGTCGATGGCGATGTCGGGGCGCGCGAACAGACGGCGCAGAGAGCGGAGCTTCTCATCTCCGCCGGACGCGGAGTCGGCCACGCCTGAGGATGAGGAGAGGCCGCGGCGCTTGCGGAGCTCAGCCGAGGACAAGGCGACGAAGCGGCCGTCCCCGCCGGATGCGGAGGCTGAAGCAAAGAGGCGAGATAGAGGATGTCGGGTGCGTAAGGAGAAGCGGGAGGCACGAGCAGGGCGGCGGGCGAGGAAGACCGCGGCGGCGAGGGACGGGGAGAGGCGCGCGGTTTCCATCGCCAGGGGCGGCAGCACGTGCGGAGGGAAGGGAGATAAGGTAAGTTTTTTTTTTTTCTAGAGAGCGGAGAGGAAGCCACCGGTGGCCATTTGCTTGCATTGCTAGTAGTGACGTGGCAGGATAATCCGTCGTTAAAATCGCTTGAAAACCATTTTAAACTGTTGATTTTCCGACACGTTGGCGCAGAAATTTATGAATGGTTCGATAATAGTATAAAAAACATGCGTTGCTGTGAAAATTTAAAAAAGTGAATCTATGGGTGCATTTGGCACCTTAAAAGGTTTCAAATTCTTAAATGAATCACTTCAAACCGTGCCAAACGACTAAAATAGCACTGTTGACTCATAAACATTTCGAGAATTTATCTTGGATGAGTGAAAGGGCTGTGCGGGTGTTCCTCGTCGAACTTCTTCGTGTAGGTACTTTTCTGAGTTATTTTTAAATTTTTTCTAAAATTGTTTTATTAGTTTCCAAAGTTTTTAAAAATTATTTTATTAGTTCTCAAAAGTTTTTAAAGTTGTTCTCATATTTTTAGTATTAATACAAAAAGAGTATATTGATTATTTCAATCCTCCTCTTTGCTTTTTTTTAAATTTACTAAACAGTTTTTAAAATAATTCTGTTTTTTGACTTCTCTGGAGAAATGAACCCTATAAAAAAAAACATGATACTAATGAAGACACTTATTAGTGTCAAGATCGATGATTCTATGTCTCGGTAAAAGAACATAAGTTTTTTACAGCTCTTAAATCATCACGCCTCAGCAAGAGTTTTCCATACTCAGGTGTGTCACCTGATACGATTTAACACCATTCATACTCATCTCTCACAGATGTAGCAAGCAAATGAAGTGATTTAGATGACTGCTTAGTTCTCTAGCTCCTTCATGTAAACTGTTTTTCTGCTCCTAAGGGGCCTAGCTGAGAGGACTGATTCAAGACACCTCAATTATTGATTTATCCTCAACAACAAAGTTTGACCCTCAAATGTGTCACCAAATGTATAAATCCATGTCATTATTATAAGCAGACAATGAGATATAGTGCAGCCAGAAGGAGACAGGTCATGGTACATGAATGTTCTACGTATTGCTAAAAAGCAATTCATGTATACTAAAAACACACACATATAAGAGCTCAAAGTCAGATGCGTACCAAAAGTAAAACATGCATCCACTTTATTAGAGTTTAGAGAAACCTGCTTTTTCTCTGATTGTGAACTTGTCGAGACTTTGATGACCAATGAAGACGATGTTCTTTCCTGTTGGTTAATTAGTGTATGAAGATCCTAGAAACATGCATCGGCTCACAGAAAAAACTGACTTTCATTGCTTAGAGATACATATTAAGGATTAGAGATTTATTATTGACTAATCATTCACTTTTTTATGATTTTGAAGGTTCAGACGTGTCGGCGTTCTAACCACCGGCACAGTAAATATACGATCGTGGGGATGATATGCCTTCGGATTCGATGTGACCTAATCTGAGGTAGACTCAAGGGGATTTTTACCTGGTTTGGGCCATCCGAACGGTGTAATACCCTATGTCCAAAGAGCAGATTATCTCAAAAATAATATTACAAGACGGGAACCTCTCTTCGCGGAAGGACTCAGAATGTGGGAGAATAGGAGATGCTTGCTCGGAACGGTGCAAGGATTCTCGGGTTCTGATGAGGCTCGAGTTTGTCTTTCGTGTGTTTGTGGCTGTTGCTTGCGGTGGTGTTCGACCGTTGTCTCTATCGCTCTTTGGGCCTCCCTTTGTATAAGAGGGGCTTTGAGGTTACAGGCAATGAGCCCTACGCGATCCTGCCGTCTCGCCGACATGTGGGTCCTTCCGTCGTTGTCGACATCATTTCGTTCCGTCCAAACGTGGTCTTGACCCGTCGCGTCAGGCACAGCGGCGGGTACCGTGATGCTCGTCCAGCGCTACTGCGCCGGCTACAGTGCTGTCCCGTCGTGTCTGGCAGCCGTCGCAGCTTTCTGTTGGAGTGTCGCCGTGGTGAATCTCGTCCTGTCTCGTCGAGACGGGTGGCAGCTGGTCCCTAGAGTAAATGTACCATAACGCAGAACCTACCTTCTGAGGGTCGCTCTCGGGGGTCGATCTTCGGAGCCTGGGGTCTTCGCGCCCCTGCGCGGCCAAGATATGGCCGCCGTAGGTCGTCGCGGAGGGGTCAGAACCCGTGCCATCCGACCCCCGACTTTCTCCCGTTGGAGTGCGATCTGTTGGGTATCCGGGGTATGCGATCCCGACAAGACGAAGCTCGGCTTTCTCATTTAAGTAGAAAAATAAATTGAACAATAAAGAATAACAGTGACATTTTAGTTACCTTTAGAAGGATAGTTACTCTGGGTAAATGAAACAAATTAGCAAAATCAAATGAACCAAGCAGCCGCAATTGGGACAAAGAACAGAAACTCCCAGCACAGCACGTTGACCTTGGCTTTGCCCCTGCACAACCTGTACGCAAAAATTTCCTTCCCTGCGCAGGCCTCACTTACCATAGCCGGCTCACCGAGCACGCAAGGACGGAGAAGATCAGTGAGGCCAGGAGAATGGTGTGCTCACCGTCACCTTACCAAAGGAGGAGGTCAAGACGGCGCAGGTGAAGTCCATCCAGATCGCCGGTTATACGCCGCCGCAATGGAGTTAAGCGATGTCGATCTGGGTCATTTTTTTCCTATGCAGCTCAAAAATGAAGCGGAGGAGAAGACGATAAAAACGGAGAGCGTGAGGAGCCATCATACGACACTATGACAGGTATACCTGCTCCTACTCCATCAACCCTCTCCATAGGACTTCCTCTGCCACCATGAGGAGATCCATCACCTGGAACCCAGAGCATCTTCATGGTGAAGGTGGAAAGAGGATAGAAAGGGTGCGGGGGTGACGAGGGAGGAAGGGAGGTGGGGGATTAAATGGAGGAAAGGTGGGGAAGATGAAAGTGATGGGTTCAGGTGGGGAAGGGGAGGGGTTCGCTCGTGGGTGGGCGCGGATGCCGGAAGGTGTGCAGGGTGAAGGACAGACGACGCGAAATGACGGACCAGATGGAAGATTATGAATCCAACGGTTGAAAATTAAAAAGTGACGTGGCTAAATGAGAGTTTAGTTTAGGCACTTAGTGGGGGGTGATTATATAAGTATTAGAGATTCAAGAAATAGAATTTAAATGAAATTCAGCTTGAGTGTTAGAGTAAACTGCTAGATTTTTTATTTGCCATTTGGTTTTTCTAGATCACTGAAAAGAATTATAGCCCAATGGTGTAACCTTTCATGCTCTCCTAAACAAACAACCGAA
Source organism: Zoysia matrella (assembly GCA_001602295.1). Taxonomy (NCBI): domain Eukaryota; kingdom Viridiplantae; phylum Streptophyta; class Magnoliopsida; order Poales; family Poaceae; genus Zoysia; species Zoysia matrella. Next base: position 71,361 of record BCLG01000930.1, on the reverse strand, counting down.
ATGAGGATGTGTTGAAGCGTGTTGAAGCTCAAAGGAGAAATAAAAAACAGTTTAAGTAAAAATCTTAAGAATTCAAAATTTTGAATTCAAACCTTCTCAAAAGAGAAAGCTCAGAACTTAAAAAAAAACAAGAGCTATGAGTTAAGGGAACCTAATTTTGGAATGAAATTACTTTAAAGATGGTCAAATCCTTCAGACTTGCTCTAATCCAAAACTCCAAATCTTTAACGAGTACCTATCTTTCAAATCCTGTAGTTTCGAATCTAGATCGAAATTTAACATGATTATAAAACAAAAGTTGTTCTTCCTAAAATTCTCTACCTCTTTGCCAAATTTCAAGATTTTCAGAACTGTGGAGTTAGTCTTTTTCAGACCTTGAAAACTAGTTAACTGATCTACCTTTAGCGGATTTGTCTACTTAACAGTTAGCTATTTTCAAAATTCTATAACTCTCAGTATTTTTAGGATGTGCCTGTGCATGTTGGTAGGATGGTAGAAGACTTTGCCAAGAACATCTTCACCTAGTTTTGTTCACATCAGAGCTCAGGAGATATTTCTTTAGGACCCCAAAAGTTAGTTAATTGATCTGCTTTCAGCAGATTTTTTCAAATCTCCTTATTGGTTAACCGATTTCAAAATTCAATATCTTTTCATTCCATGTGTATCTGCCTGTGCACGTTGGTTATTGGGTAGAGCATATTTGGAAGAACAATTCTGCAGAGTTTCAACTCAATATAAGTTTTTTTTGCTCATTCCGTATTTGTCCAAAAATGCTTAAGTGTTAAGCTTGACTGGGAACTTACTGTCACGCGGGGCCCACTGGTCAGCCTCTACCCGCCCCCATTCCTTCCACCAGAAGCTACCCAGCTCTACAAAACTCCACCAGGAGCAGCAACGCCATCCCCCCCAAAGCTCCTTTCGTTTTTCCTTCTTCCTTGCAGGGGTGAGCTCCATGCCGGCCATCTCCTACCCTTCGCCGCGTTGAGTGGCTGCGCCCAGCCCTGCTCGAGCCACCTAGGGCGTCCGCCCCTCTCTCCGAGCAGGGAGTATTTTGAAGTTTTTCCAAAATCCGAGCTCCGACATCGCCCCCTTGGCCGCCGTTGAAATTCGTGAGTTCTAGCACTTTATTCTTCAATTCCTTTTGGTTACACACTCATAATCCCCTAGCGCACCCTTGGGAGAAATAAATCGACCAAATCCGTGACTGCTCGTGCAGGAAATCGAGGTTCCGTCCGCGGCCGCCATTGAAGCCGGTCCACCTCACCGTGGACGACCCCTTCACAGCCCTCTCCGGCGACTACAGTCCCGGTGCCGGTCTTCTTCCCTCCACGGTGAAGCTATAGGTGCAAGATTCGCCCATTTTCATCAGTGGAGCCGAGCTCTCCACGCCGCCGAACGTCGTGCCGCGCCGCCCGTCGCTGCCAGCATGATTCTGGTGAGCGCCCCGGGCCGGTGACCTTCTCAACCGTTTCCCCATGTCTCACGGCCCGTGTGGGTTCCTGGAACGGCCGCCGCCGACGCCTGCGAGCCGCCTCCGGTGAGGCACGGCGCCACGGCCGGCAAGCCGCCCTGGCTGGCTTGGCCCAGCCGGGTCCCCTGGCGCGGGATCGTTTGTGGCCACGCAGCCATATCCCATGCGGCCGCAGCGCGTGGCCCATATGTGGCCTCAACGCGGAGCCGCTACGTGGCCCTGCGACTGGGAGGAATTGTTTTAGTTCAAAAATCAATTATTAAATTGTCCAGAAATCAATTTAATCTTACAAAAATCATAGAGAGTTCATCTTAGCTCGAAAAATTACAAATAATATACCTTTGAAATTCTCTCATCGTGTAGAATATTTTAGAACTAACAAAGTTGCATTTTCTGCATTAGCATTATTTATATTAATTAAATAAAGTGCATTATATATACATGCAAATCATCATTTTCATGCATAATTAAAACGTAAAAATTTTTATATTTAACTTTTAATGATTAAGTTTTATTGTTATAGAATTAATTAGAATTTATGTGCCTGTAGATTATTTATAAATGATTATTTACTCTTAGTTAGGGATTAATTCATCCTAAATTCATAGGTTAGTAAAAAATTGTAAAATTTGTTCAGAAATTAGTTTATAACCTTACTAATATTATGAGCAACTAAAATTGCAGTTTATGCCTTTAAGAACCATATTAAGGAAATTTACAAGTAATTTTCCTATTATGATCTATTTAGTATTGACAGGATCATGTATCTCGGGTACTTAACGGCCCGAACTCGTACGTATAAGACCCCGAGTTAGAGGTCGAACAACAGCGCACGAACGCGCGGTTCAACCTCCGAGGCGATGATCTACGAAGTCTTAGCCGCGTCAAGACACACAGAGACGTCGACCTCCGAGAACCAACTCTCAGGGACCGACCCCTTAGGAGTAGGTACGGCATTATGATATATTTACTCCGACGGCTAACCACCAACCGTTCTAATGGGACGGGACAGGTTTCACCACGACGACACTTTAGCTGAAGTTGCACAGCCAGACGGGCCGCGGCAGTCAACGGACAAAACCTATCGGCACTGTGGCTGACACTACAGTGCCGGACAGGTGCTACAGTGCCCGTCGCTGCGTATGACGTGACGGGCTACGTCCGCGCATGGGCAAGACGAATGATGGCGACAACAGTGGAGAGCCCACCTGTCAGCGACACGACAGGATCGCGTAGGGACCACCATCTTGTAACCTCAGACCGCCTTATATAAGGGGAGCCCGGGGAACGAAAAAAGAACAACGAACACTGAAAAGCCCAAAGCTCTCGCGCGTATCCGTTCACGCGTGAGCAACCTCACCCATACGTGCACCGAGCACGCACGGTCTAGACACCGGATCCTCTTCCGAAGAGAGAATCCGACTCCTTGTATTCTTATCGTTGAGATAATCTACCCCTGGACTTAGGGTATTACACCGTTCGAGGTGGTCTGAACCAGGTAAAAACCCTCTTGAGTCTTTTGTAGACTAGGCCATATCGAATACGAAGGCACACCACCCCCACGATCGTATTTTCGTACTGTGTCAGTGGTCAGAACACCGACAAGTATAGTGTAGAAATTCATTCCTTTAGATAAAAATTAGAACCTTGTCATCTAATTATAGATAGAGTGTTAATTTAATTAACTCAATTCACATGAACGCATTCGCATAACACTCTTTGTCATATGTATTCATAATCATATCATCACATGTGAGCTTATCATCACATGCGATGGCGAGTTAAGTAAAACCCTCACTGTTATTAGGTGCATAACTAATCACACCACATATCATTTCTGCATTTAGGAAACGCCGCGGAAGGCCAACTTGCTCTAGTTGCTCTAAAGACGTCCGTTGCTAAAGATCTTTCGCTTGTTTGTGCTAACTCTCAGCAAACCGAAGGCAAGCCTCGGTGCATTAACCCCTTTTTAAGTTCTTATTTTATCACTGTGTATGATATAATTATTGTACTGCGCATTAAGTTGTAGTAATTATTTGTAACTTTAGACTGCATAATAGTACCATTTATCCTTGTTGAGAGTATATTGGTACAGGCAACTTGGTGTAGAGCTAAGCTAAGTTTCATTTCACGGTAGAAGTCGAGTGAACGAGAAATCTCACTTGCGAGCTATAGGTTGTTACCTTGGTTATCTTTATCACATGAAATGGTAAACTTAAGATTAGGCAGGGAGTAGGTTTTGGCACAAGGCATGTTTTCTGTGTGGACTCATAGCCGACGTGTCATAACCCTGTCTGTATCGGTTAAGGACCGATTCGAGTGTGGCACTATTGAGCAAGTTTCAGCAGTACCACGAGCATGCTAGTGACATGGGTGCTAGTAAACCGACGTAGCTCAATTAACTTAGTGGTTGGACGGTCCCCCACCCCTCTTCTGGTGATGATATTTGGGAGAGTGCACGGGCTAACCACGGATAGCACCGATGTGTGGTATCACGTGGAGGACGTGTACTCGAGAGGAGTGAGACCCGGACCGACCCTATTTTATTGTTGTGAAAGGTTGCCGTACGTGACTCCTTGGGAGTGCGCGTACGTCGTGCTACTTAGGTTTCTCCAGTTGGATGTAAATCGATTATAATCGCTGTCTCTCACAGTAACGAGTACCACTTGTTCGCTGGATCATATCGTAATAATAAGTGAACTAATAATTAATAATAAGATTTGTTGCTTAGTTCATAGACAATTGTTTGGCAACCATACCTGCTATAGTTTATAGTGCAAATTAAATTTATATTTCGTGAACTTAACTTACTGTTAAAATTTAAAAGTAAAAATCCACTAATAGTGCTATGCTTTATGCAAATGGCCATTCCTGTGAGTCAGCCTCTCATGCTTAGGAGTCGGCTGTAGTTGGCCATTTTTGACGGGTAAGTCATGCAGAGTAATTAATACTCACGGTTTGTTATTTCTCTTTTGCTGTAGCTCTTTCTTTAGGGAGCTGATGTGACTGCTGAGGCAAGGTGATGTAGAAAGGTAAACCCTCTGCGGACTGGTCTATTGACTGGGTTCCTTCTTCACCTACCCTAGGTCGCGAGGAATGAAACATGTCTTAGTGCAAAATATGTTTTATATTAGAAAATCGTCGTATCAATTCTATATTGCTTCCATTATGTGTTAAACTCTGTTTTAAAATTATCTCTTCTAAGACCACTTGAACTTTATTGTAATACTTTAATCGATTTTCTATATTTAATATTATCACTCGTATTGTACTATTTGGGTATTGTTGTTCAATATCACTCGAGATCGGTCCTCTAGGCGAGCTGTTTGTGATTTTTGGGGCGGTTCTGCCACAAATGGTTTATTCGGTTTCCCACGTTATGGATTTTTATTTTATTTTATGAATCAAAGAACCAGACCAATTTCAATGAAAATCATGAAAATAAATTTGATTTTGATCGATTCGGTAAACCATGGCCCATATGAGAGGACGGATATTTTGTGTTATCACTGTCGCCAGATTTTGTTTGTCATTTTTGGTTTGCACATTCTTTTTTTTTTTTTTTTTGCTATAAGCCTGAAAAGCGTATGAAATTGGAGAGAACAGCCAAAAAGTTACATTTTCATTTACACATGCTAAAATAATAGTCAAACAGAATCCAAGGCATAGCACAAATTGCAACACCACCACCTAATTATTCAAATTCAAAATTTGATAATAAGATATATTCAGACACCGAAAACGGAGCCATCCGTTCCTTGCCCATGTGAATCTTTGGGTGACACGTGGGTTTGTTTGGTATACCAACACCTTTTGTTAGCATGACAAAACATAGCGCAGAGGCGGATCTACCAATAGGGCGAGGTAGGGCGGCCGCGCTACCTGAGCCAACAGTTGTACCTAGAGTCGGCTCTGCAGCTCGTGGCGGCGAGCAGAGCATAGTGGCGGCGGGCGGGGGTGCGTGGCGGCGCGCAGCGGGTCGGAGCGGTGGCGAGGGACGGCCGGACAGGATGGGGTGGCGTGGGGGCAGCCGGCAGGGGCTAAGGTGCATTTGGTTTTTTACTACATCATCCGTTCCAAAATAAGTGACGTTTTTTTTACTTTTTAAATCATTTTTGACCATTTATCCTATTTAAAAATTTATAAAAATAAAAAATAAACAAATCAAATTTAAAGTATTTCTCATAATAAATCATTTCACAATAAAATAAATAGTACTTTTATATTTTTTAATAAGATGAATGGTCAAAGGTAGATGTTTGAAAATCTAAAACGACACTTATTTTGGGACGGAGTGAGTAACAAGGATGGAGGCTGATGCGGCGAGCGATGGAGAGGAAAAAGGGGACGGTTCGGAGCCTGGGGAGAGCTACAGTGGCATTTATATGTATGGAAATGGAAGGTGAGATAGAAATTGGGAAATGAATGAATAATTAGGAGTTAGTGAGATGGATGATAAAAGATCAAGATCTTCTATTTATATTTCCATTTTCCAATCCCTTCATCATTTCCAGATTCCCAAACACCACCTAGGTAGTAGGGATACGGAAATAAGATGGTTATAAGCGGCCGGTTTGAGATGAGTAAATGATAATCTCGTCCTTTTTGAATGTTTCATATACTCCAGCTATGGTTTAAATATAACTTTTAAGAACTAAATTGCCTCTCAAGTTTGTTAGTCTCAAATAGAGTTGGACATTTCTCGTGTGCGTACCTTCTTATTGCTCCTCAAAAATGAGCTTGTCATTAATTTAAGGCAAGAGCAAGTTGTAGTTGCAGTTGGGAGCAACAGAGCAATCTTGGGTGGCGCTGAAATCGAGCAGCCAGATGGCGATGAGAAGCAGCCATCCAAGGGCCGATGGGTGCAGGCGCCACTGCCAGCACGAGGCTTGACCATCTACTGCTGCCATCGCTGCCTAGTCTCAGCGGCAACCAGCAAGGTTGCAGGAGGAGAAGGCACAGGGACTGCAGCTCACAAGTAGCAGGAGCACAAGTAGCAAGAGCAGGTAGCCAGCGCGCACTGGTGCCAGCAGTGAGGGCAAGATATGTTCATTCTTTATTTCCCGTTTCAATCCACCTCTCCCGATAGGATAAGATGAGTGAGAAATGAGCCCTCAATTTCCCAATCCTGAACTCCTCTTATTCCCCTTTCCCCATTGCCAAACATGTGATTACACTAATTTAGGTTATTATTTTCCTATCCCAATGCTCATTTTCAGCATTCCAAACACCACCTACTGGCTTGCGGAGCGGCAGGGGAAGGGGCGTAGGAGAGAAGAAAATGGGGATAGTGGACAGTAACAGTAGAACAGTGTCAGCAGTAGAAAAACAATGGACAACGAAAGAAAGCTTGTTTGGTTGCCTACATGAGATATCGTCCAAATTGTACGGATATACTAGTATGTATTCATTGATTCTTTACGTCGAGAGCTGAGTATGTTCTTCCGCATGCAAAAGGGCAACCGAGCCTGGCTCTGAAGGTACGAGATAGGAGCAAATTTTTAACAGGCCTGGCTCGCAGCATTTAAATTTAACAGTAGATGTTTGTATATGATTAGTACTCTCTTCATTTTCAAAATATAAGCATTTCTGGGTCTCATCGAAGTCAAATTTATTTAACTTTGACTAATAATATCTAGAATTAAACACTTTCTAATATAAAGAGTTACCAATTATGAAATATGCTTCAGGATGAATCTAGTAACATAATTTATATATACGTCCTCCATTGATAAATATAAGATGTTTGACTTGGACCAATCCTACGCTATTAACAGTCAAAGTTAAAAATGTTTGACTTGAACCAATCCTAGAAATGTTTATATTTTGAAACGGAGGTAGTATAATTTAAGTGTTATTGTTATATTCAAAATAGATTGAGCATGATATTACATAGTACCTGTTGTACTATGGATTTAAATAAAATTGTATAATTTTAATACTTATGATACTCGTATAGTCAACCAAACAACATCTCCTCAACCAGGATGAATAGATATAATCAGCTAAATAAAGGATATTGCATATTCTTAGCCAGATTGAGATGAGCCTGAGATACCAGACATGCTACTGCATATAGACAACTAAACGGATCTTAAGACTATCTTTGGATATAAAGTATTTTTGAAGTTTTGAAAAAAAATACTATGATTTTGCAAAATACTTTAGTTTTAGAATGTAAGGAGTGTTTGGATATAACAAATATCTTAGTTTTAAAACCATAGTATAGTATTGGTAAAAGTGCAGGAGTTTTAAAAATCTTTAAAGTATTAAAAATATTTTGGAGATAATATTTTTATGCAAAATATTTTTACATCTTTTAGTGTAGCTCTATATATAACTTAAGCATGCATTGCTTCTTACTTTTTTTTTATTTCATATGAGTAGGAACTAATTCTTTTTTAACTTCTCATGTAATATTTTTGCTAAAACTGTAAAAGATAATTTATAGATGATGTACAATATCTATAATATATTTTATTTTTTATAATAGTTTAAAGTTCTTAAGAACATTTAATTAAATATGTAACAGACTATTATGTGATAACATATATTTAGAATACATGTTAAATAAATTTTTTGTGTAATAAAAATATATATTTTAGAATAATAATATAAATAATTATTAATCGCCATACCTATATTATTGAGTTAGATCCGCCAATGAACATAGGATAATTAAATGTATAGTATAAGTGCATCATTCTCCTTGACACGTAGAGGTAATATTAGCCTGTAGCACTCGCAACAAGTAAATACTAATGTGATCGACCCACCTACTCAAGCTCCAAAGTTATTAATAATGGCTCACTTTTATTTTCACCTTTTATCCGACTCTATGGGTTTCATATAATAGCTTGAACCTGAAGCCAACAAGTCGCCATGAGAGATGAAACAAAATGTAAACTTAGGTGACCTGGATGATAGAAGAAAGGGCGAGAAGAGGGAAAAACATTGTTGAGATACTATTCAATCTTATTTTGTTTGCTTCCAAAAAAGTGTTGTGACACCTCTATGTGGATTGGGATGTATCAGGGAATGAATTGCTAGCCTCAAATGAATAGATTGCCTACAAGGTGATGCTGATTCAACAGCGATATGCCTGGATGTTTTAGATAGCTCCCATGCATCAGCATCGTGTAGCTACCATGTTTAGTTGGCGGGGTGATACCAAAGGAACCACCGAAGCTCTGGTTTTCTCTGTTGTTGAATCGACAGAGAGCGAGCTTCTATGATAGTGCGGTGGGTGACGCTCAACTCATACTACCAACAACAGAAACAGAGCTTAAAGCTTTACCGAGGATGCACCAGTTGAGCAATCTGTCATCATCGTACACTCAATCATAGCATACACATGACAGCCAGCAAGATTGGAAAGGACTGGTCTTTATGCTTTTCTAAGCTAAAATCTTTATTGGAAGAATCTCAAGCTGACAACAATGTGCTATCAGAAGTCTATCAAGTAGTGCACTTAACATATCCAACACTATACATCTAAAATGTGCAGCACCAATTTCCAGTAATGCAGATGTATTATATAGCGGTTATAAGCAAAATACATAAATGTAATGCACTGTTCTCAACGTCAGTTCCTATGTTCTCAAACTTGTACTCCCTGTAATGTCATCTATGATCATCCCTCTTATTTGAAAAAATTAGAGTCCCAAATATGCAAATCATTCATCTTTTTCTTATCTTTGACTAATGATTTTTATAAATATGATCAATATAAATAATATAAGATTTATATTTCGTTATTCATCATGAAAAATATTTGCATATATACAATTTATGTGCTATTTAAGCTATTCAGATTTATAAAAATCATTTGTCAAAGACAAGAAAGAAATATGATTAACCAATTCTAGAAATAGAGTTTAATAGGACAGAGGGAGTAGATTTTCTGAACAAGACCAATAATCAAAACCGTAACTCAAAAAGTCAACTACTTCAAATTAAAAAATAATGTAGTACTTATTGTAGATATATGATGGCTATATATGTTCACCTGTTTTTTGGTCTTTGAGAAAAAAAAAAACTAGTGAGATTGGAATCGCAGGCATCTCAGTAGAATATTTTGAGGATGTTCCCTAACAAAGGGTGGTTTTAGGGTCTACACCACTGCCACAAGAGCCAGAGAGGTCATCAGCTACTCCCAACATTCTTTTAATTGATGTCGATGCTGACTTTTAAATTCAATTTTGACCATTCGTCTTATTCAAAAAAATTGATAAATTTCATATATTTTGATATAATTTGATTTATCATTAGAGTTATTTGAATCACAACTTAAAATTTTACACATTCGAGCAAATTGTTTAAATAAGACGAATTGTCAAAATTGAATTAAAAAGTCAATGATGATATCAATTTAAAGAACCGAGGAAGTATGGCCTAACCCTTCATTATCTAGCCGAGAACAGGTCCTCTATAGTACTGTACTGCATCTAACATACATACAGTATTCCAGAGGGCTGACATATATGACCCCACTAACAAATGGAGCAGCTTCTCATCTTATTATTGTTAAAAGGATAGTGATCCGCTGACATGTGGGTAAGTAGGGGACGGATAGGGCTGTCAAAGAAGCTCGAAGCTCGCGAGCTACTCGAGTTTGGCTCCTTAGAAGCTCGATTCGAGCTCGGCTCGAAAATTAAATGAGCCGAACTCGAGCCTGGTGTGAAGCTCACGAGCCTACCAAGCTCGAGTTCGATTAAGCTCGATAAAGCTCGTGAAAATGAATAATCATTAAATTTTTTAAATTTAATAACTAATTTATCAATTTAATAGTCTAAAATAATATTTTATACTATTTATTTAATAATATTTATGTATTTTTTAATTAACAAGCTTAAATCGAGCCGAGCTCGAACAGGCACATACGAGTTCGAATCGACCCGAGCTCGAACTCGACTTTGAGCTCGAACCTGGAGGGCCTAAGCTCGCTTGAGCTCGGCTCTTTGATAGGACTGGGGACGGATCCCCCACCTGCTCACACATCAGCGACTTCTGTCCTTCTGACGATAATCAGACAAACTCATTGCTTCATGAGAGTTGGAGGTAAGTTTTTTTTATTGGAGAGTTGGAGGTGGTTTTGATACAGCGCAATTCCACAAGATCAGTCACTGCTGCGAACAGAGAAAATTAATGCAGATGGAGCTGGTGAGCCTCTTCTTCATGAGAAAATTGTCATGGATTCTCTGTTTGATAGACTTTAAGTACTAATGGCTCCATTCCTTTTCATAAGAGATTCTAGCCTCTCAACGTAAAAATAATAAGAGAGGTGGTACCGTGCATTTTATCTCTATCTACCCGTCCTCCACATAGCAAATTAATACATAAATTTTATCTTATTTCTACTATCACTTATGTTTTGAGAAAAGTTTGAAATCTCTAATCCCTTTATATAAAGGGACAGAAGGAGTATATAGAAATGATCCATTGAAGATTGGTTCCCAGCTTTATTTCTTCCTATCACAGGATAACCGAAGGTCCTATAAAATGGGACTGGAGCAATCATGTTAGCCTGGAAGGTGGTAGCTGATCTATATTCAGAATGGTAGGCATATGACCGAACCAACCTCATGTAGACAAGTGTATATCGAATTGGGAGGCACTAGGGAACAATTGCTTGGGAGTAATGACCACGATAGATATCAAAACCTATGTGGTTGTCGTTGATGCTCTACTTACACAGCTTATTTACTGGTAAATATTTGCTTATTATTGCAAAAGAGAGAATACTATAAGAAAAAAAAGTCACCAAATATTTGATCACTATATATATATATATAATACTATTTGCTACAGCTATTTTCTCACAATTTGATGACTAAAATCTACTATTTGTATTTAGTGGCCAACATTAATTATATACGTTGGTCACTAAAATTATATAGCAGCTAAGAACCCTTGTCAACTTAATGCATTTAGCGACCAATATTTGATCATACACCTTGGTCACTAAAAACGTATGCCCGTTAATAAAAACTAAATCTTGATTGTATTTGTCAATTTGTTGACTAAATTTCTTGTTCACTAAAACTTAGTGACTAAAGCTTGATTTTCTTGCAGTTAAATACTGTAGATCTTCCTTTCCATGATGCGTGCATAAGTATATATACAGCTAGAAAAATTCACAGGTGTTATTCACATGGCATAATAAGTTTATGAAGTTCAAATGGAGAAAATGTTTTCTTTACAAACAATTTGGCATTGGCCACTCACATATATGTATGTTGTTATTAGGTTCATTTCATCGTTATGGGCTTAATTCAGTGCCGATTGAAGAATAACGTGAAATCTTGTAAGGGATAGAATCTACCTGCTGCTCTACAGTTGATGTTTGCAACTAAGTTTGACAAGAGCAGCCAATGATGTAGTGACAATTAGACGGTGCTGATCTCAGAGTAGATGAGCATGTACGAGGACAAGATCACATATATAGCTTTGCATCATTCTCCGTCACATGTAGGGGAACTCAAGCTCACAATAAATCGATATCATGTCCCGCTTAATCTTGTACCAAAATTATCAGTATTGGCCCTTCTTGGTTCTTGTATAAGAGGCTGAACCTGAAGCCAAGCAGTCATCGTGATTCGTGAGGGATGAAACAAGGATACAAACTTAGGAGACCTGGGATAATAGAAGATAAGAAGATACAAAACCATTGGCGAGATGCTATCCAATATCTTGCTTTGCTAGGCTTCCAAGAAAATGTTGCAACTATGTGGATTGAGATGTATCGGGGAATGAAACGTCAACTTCAGCTAGATGGATAGCCTGCAAGGTTCTGCTGCTGCGACAGAGGACTGCGAGCGTTGTATAGTATTCCATGCTAGAGTCACTTGCTGACCAGGTGAGATCAGAGGAGAGACGAAACAGTCATTTTTTATTTTGATGAATCAATAAACGGCCAATGCCAGTGGTGTAACGGATCACTCAAGCATGTGGCATGCACACGATCAGCCAGCACGATTGGAAAAGACTGGCTTCCATGCTCTTCTGTGGGCCAAAATCGTTACTGAAAAAAGTTGCTCTCTCCTGCAGACCACAATGTTCTATCTAAAACCATTATCAATGCAGCATCAGCAAATCTTCTAGTGTCATGTCTTGTAGTCCTCGACCGGCATAAGCATAAATACAAGTCGATCGTGCTGCCCTTATGTGCTGAGCTCAGATCAATTCCTTATCTGTTTCTACCTAATATCTTAGCTTGAAACACCGGTACAGCACTTGGCACCTAAAATGAGCAGCACAAACTTTCAATGTGATGAATTATATATTGTGCGGGCGTAAGCACATATACAGATGCAGTGCTCTGTTCTAGAGATTAGTCAAACATGTACTTGTTACATGGATATGTTGTTACATGTAAGTTCACTTGTCTGTTCTTTGAAAAAAGACCAGCTAGTGAGATTTAGATCGGAGGCATCGGGAGAGATTTCGCAAATGTACACCCTAACAAGGGGAAGTACATTTTGATTTTGTGTCTGTTGTGATGGAGGAGGGGGAGAGGAGGACTAAGCATCTGCCAGGCCCTGATATTTCATAACGGTATGACAGCACTATCGCCGGAATAGAAATGGAGCAGCATCATAAACAATAACGATGGAATTGGGGAGCCATCCTCTTAAAGAAGAACACAACTAATTTTGACAATTGAGCATGGCTGTTGTCGGTGTTTCGTTCATCGACACAGTAGAATTTACGTATGCAGAGAGGGATTCGTGCGTTCTTCTCGTCGATGTGGCCTAGCCTATGTAAGACTCAAAGATTTGACCTGGTTCAAACCACACAAAGGTAGTAGAATCCAAGGCATAGCACAAATTGCAACCCCACCACCTAATTCTTCAAGTTCAAAATTTCAGTAACATATATTCAGACACTGAAAATGCAGCGACCCTTTCCCTGCCCATGCGAATCTTTTGGTGACACGTGGGTCTGTTTGCTATACCAACAACCTTTTTCTTATCAGATGACAAGACTTAGGATAACTATATGTAATAGTATAAGTGCATCATTCTCCCGACATGTAGAGTTAGCACATCATTCTCCCGACACGTAGAGTTAATAAGAGTGCGTACGATTCACAAGTAAATAATAATGGGACTCACCTACTCATGCTGCAAAGTAATCAATAATGGCTCATTTGTATTTTCACCTTTTGTCGGCCTCTATGGGTTTCATATAATAGGTTGAACCAAAAGCCAAGAAGTAGTCATGAGAGATGAAACAAAGATGTAAACTTAGGAGACCTCGATGATAGAAGAGAGGATGAGAAGAGGATAAAAAACATTGTTAAGAATTTCATCTTGAGATGCTATTCAATCTTATTTTGTTACCTTCCTAGAAAATATTGTGGCACCTACATGTGGATTGGGATGTATCATGGAATGAATTGCTAGCCTCAAATGAATAGGTTGCCTACAAGTTGCTGCTGCTTCAACAGAGAGATGCCTGGCTGCTTTAGATAGCTCCCATGCGTCAGCATTGTGTAGCTACCATATTTAGTTGGCGGAGTGACAAAGAAACCAAAGAAGCTCCGGTTTTTCTCTGTTGTTGAATCGACAGAGAGCGAGCTCCTATGACAGTGCGGCGGGCGACGCTCAACTCATACTACCAACAAGAGAAACAAAGCATAAAGCTTTACCGAGGATGTACCAGTTGAGCAATCTGTCATCATCGTACACTCAATCATAGCATACACATGACAGCCAGCACGATTGGAAAGGACCGGTCTTTATGCTTTTCTAAGCTAAAATCATTTTGGGAGAATCTTAAGCTGACAACAATGTGCTATCAGAAGTCGATCAAGTAGTGCCTGCAATCCTTCTTGTACCATTTTTTTTAATTAGTGACTGGCATAAACATAAATACAACTCGATCCTGTCCTTGTATGCTGACCAATTCCTTCTCTATTTCTCCCTAACGTTCTTGAAACACCAATCCAACACTTAAAATCTAAAATGTGCAGCACCAATTTCCAGTGATGCAGATGTATTGTATAGCGGGTGTAAGCAGAATACATATATACAATTTATATATTATTTAAGCTAATCAAATTTATAAAAATCATTTGTCAAAGACAAAAAAGAAAAACAATTAACCAATTCAAGAAATAGAGTATTTTTTTAAATCCAAGAAATAGAGTTCAAATAGGGCAGAGGGAGTAGATTTTTTGAATAAGATGAATAATTAAAACCGTAACTCAAAAAAGTCAATTACTTCAAATTAAAAAAGAATGTTGTACTTGTTACAGATATATGATGGCTATGTATGTTCACTTGTTTTTTTTTTGGTCTTTGAAAAAAAAAAAGAAAGTAGTGAGATTGGGATCGAAGGCATCTCAGTAGAATATTGTGCGGATGTTCCCTAACAAAGGGTGGATTTAGGATCTACACCACTGCCACAGCAGCGAGAGAGGAGGTCATCAGTCACGGCCTACCTTTGATTATCTAGCCGTGAACAGGTTCTCTGTAGTACTGTACTGCCGTTAACATGCAGGGTCCAAACCCACCGGTCACTCTGTGACTCTGTAAGGCAGACATATGTGACCCCACTACTTCAGGCATTCAGTAGCTTCCCGTCTGAATACGGTTAGAAGGACGGTGATCTACTGACGTCTGAGTCAGTAGGGGTCAGTATGAGTTTCCGAGAGTTGGATGTGAATCTTTTTTGAGGTGGATTTGATCCAGTGCAATTCCACAACACCAGACGCTGCTGCGAACAGAAACAATTAATGCAGAAGGAGCTGGTTGTTGTTATTTTTTCTCGGTGTTTAGAGTGTAGATCTGAGAGTTTCGTGTCGGTAATAGATCTGTGGTTCGGAGGTGGTTAATACCTTCAGATCCGATCGCTGAAGTTGAGGAAGACAATTTGACCATCTGCTCTTTGTCGGTGCGGTCCTCTGCGCTGGAGGCAGCGTCAGTCGATGGAGAAGCCAGTGGCGTAGAAGTCACGGCGACGTCGTCAATCTTCCGGTGACGGCGGTCGTCGTGGCGGTGACGGCGGTGGTGCTTTCCGTCGGCACAGCGCCCCCTCATAGATCGGGTTTAAGGTTTTTTGGTGGGATGCAGCGGTACAGATGAACTTAGGTCATGAGTCTCGGCCGGCCCTCACCTCTATTTATTGTGGCGCTGGCGACAGGGACCCACTAGCCATAATGGGCTGGACGCCTTCAATCAGGGCGCGATTAGGTCAAGGGCCTATTAAAACCGTTGGGCCAAAATGGGTGAAGATCAATTTCTAACATTTTCCCCCTTGATCTCACTTTATACTTTTATCTTTATTACTTTTTAACTTCACTTTACAGATTAATGCATAGAACTGTTTCATCGTCATGATCAATCGTCGATAGATTTAACAGCTACAATATATTTTTCTGTTCTGAAATAGTTACTATATATTTTGAGCTATCTTTTAGTTTAGGAATCATAGGCTTTCCCTTAAACTCATGTCGGCAACATGTTCAATAAATACTTTAGGTGGTAAGCCTTTAGTAAACGGATCCGCTAGCATCTTTGCGGTGCTTATATGCTCCAGACTTATGATTTGATCCTGAAATTTATCTTTCACAATATAGTACTTTATGTCAATGTGTTTGGCAACACCACTTGACTTATTGTTGTATGCATACGTTACTGCGGGTTTGTTATCGCAGTACAATTTAAGTCGTCTATAGATGTCGTCAACCACTTTTAGACCGGGTATGAACTTTTTAAGCCAGTTCACCTACTCCGTAGCCTCATAACATGCTACAAACTCGGCATACATTGTGGATGATGTAGTGACGGTTTGCTTTGAGCTTTTCTACGAAATAGCTCCTCCAGCGAGAGTAAACACATATCCGGATGTAGACTTTCTATCATCTCTCGCATAATCAGAATCTGTATACCCCACTATATAGAGTAAATCTGATTTTCTATATGTCATCATGAGGCCTTTTGTTCCTTACAAATAGCGCAAGACTTTCTTTATCAATTTCCAATGCTCTATTTCAAGATTGCTCTAGAATCTGTCAAGTAACCCGATAACAAATGCTAAGTAAGGGCGTGTACACACTTGAGCATACTGTAAGCTTCCGACAGCTGAAGCATATGGAACCGCTTTCATTTGATCGATCTCATATTGGTTTCTGAGGCATTGAAAATCTTCATATCTGTCACCCTTGACTATAAGTGCAGGTGATGAACTATATTTATGCATATTATATTTCTTTAATACTTTCTCTATGTATGCTTTTTGTGACAGTCCCAATACCCCTTTGTTTCTATCTCGATAAATTTCGATTTCTAGAACGAATAAAGCTTCACCAAGATCTTTCATATCAAAGTTTGAGCATAAAACCTTCTTTGTCTCTAGTAGCAGACTGACGTCACTACTAGCTAGTAAGATATCATCCATATACAGGATTAGAAAGATAAATTTCTCATCTTTAAACTTTGAATAAATACAGTTGTTCTCAATATTTTCTTTAAACCCAAATTTTTTTATCGTGCTATCAAACTTTAAGTACCATTGTCTTGAAGCTTGCTTTAACCCATAAATTGACTTCTTTAGACGGCATCCCATTCTTTCATTTCCTTCCATGACAAAACCTTTCGGTTGTGCCATATAAATATTTTCTTCTAAATCTCCATTGAGAAATGCTGTCTTTACATCCATCTGATATAACTCTAAATTATAATGAACCACTAGTGCCATTATGATTCTGAAGGAATCTTTACATGAGATCGGAGAAAAGGTCTCATTGTAATCAATCCCTTCTCTTTGAGTAAAGCCTTTTGCCACGAGTCATGCTTTATATCTTTCTATATTTCCTTGGGAGTCGAGTTTTGTCTTGTAGACCCATTTACAGCCTACTGTTTTGGCTTCTTTAGAAATTACTTTCAAGTCCCAGACTTTATTAGCTTTTATGAACTTCATTTCCTCTTCTATAGCCTCAAATCATTTTGAAGAGTTTTCGCTTCTCATGGCTTCTTCAAATAAGATGGGATCATCCTCCATTTGAAATTCTTCTGTCTGATAAACTTCATAGTCATCAAGAATAACTAATCTTCTTACTCTTTGAGACCTCCTCGGGGTCTTTTCATTATGTACATTTTCGGTTTGAGGCTGTTGTTGCTCCTCCTCATCTGTGGCAATGGGTTCTAATAGATCCTGAGGAACAGGTTCCTCATTCTCATTTATTGTTGCCACAGGAGGAACAATAACAGATGGTTACACCACAGTATCTCACACTGTCGGTGCAGCGACAACAGGCAGTATAAAGAGTGGCTCTTGAATCATCGGAGTGGGCACATACGCCCACTTCTCTTCAAAGTCAACATCTCGAGCTACCATGCTCCTCCTCATCATCTCATCCTCTAAGAAGACAGCGTGTCTCGTTTCTACAAACTTTATATGTCTGTCTAGACAGTAGAAACGAAAACCTTTTGACTTTTCTGGGTAACCAATAAAATGGCAACTTACTGTTTTGAGATCAAGCTTTCCAATGTTTGGGTTAAATACTTTAGCCTCAGCTGGGCTCTCCCACACTCGTAAGTGGTTTAACAAGAGAACTCTACCTGTCCACAACTCATACGGTGTTTTCGATACCAATTTACTAGGTACTCTGTTGAGAATATGAATGGCAGTTTTTAACGCCTCCATCCACAAACTCAATGGCAGTGTGTAATAGCTCATCATACTTCGCACCATATCCATCAAGGTACGGTTGTGTCTTTCAGCTACTCTATTTTGCTAAGGTTCGCCCGGTGTAGAATACTAGGCCACTATTCTATTTTTCTGTAGAAACCTTGCAAAAGGTTCAGGAACTTGTCCATACAGGTTATGCCGACCGTAGTACTCCCCCCACGATCAGATCGGACTATCTTTATCTTTAAATCGTGTTGGTTTTTAACTTCAGCCTTAAATATTTTAAATTTATCCAAGGCTTCATTTTTTTCTTTAATTGGATAAATATATCCATATCGGGAGTAGTCATCCGTGAATGTTATGAACGAGTCATAACCATCTATACTCTTCACAGAAAAGGGACCACAAATATCCGTGTGAATAATTTGTAGAACTCCTGTGCTTCTTTTTGCATCTTTCTTAATTTTTTTTATATATTTTTCTTTAATGCAATTTCGACATTGTTCTAAGTCTGAGAACTCTAGTGGAGGAAGAATATCATTCTTAACTAGTCTTTCTATTCTCCCCCTCGAAATATGGCCTAAACGATAGGGCCATAATTTCGACGACTCATCTAAAGTTTTTTTTCGTTTTCTATTTTCATTGATGGACGAGGATTCATTTATCTCGCACGCAACATTATCATTATCGCATACGACATTCACATCATCACGTAGTGATAACAAATAAAGCTTATTTTGTAAGATGGCAAAACCAACACATTCTTTATTAAGCATTATTTCACACTTATCATTCTCAAAATGACAATCATAACCATCATTATCTAAACATGAAACACTAATCAAATTCCTCTGTAGAGAGGGTACATAGAGAACATCTCTAAGTATAAGAATAAAGTCATCAGCTAGCTTTAATGAAAGATCGCCAACGGCTTCAACTTCAGCTTGGACTCCATTTGCAACTTTAATGCATCTTTCTTTTCTTTGCGTAGTCCTCGTCGAACGAAATATCTTTCTTTGCTATGATCATCTTTAAATAGGAGGGACAATCCTTCTTATAGTGTCCCGTCTTCTTGCAGTGAAGACACTGATCTTTGTCTACTGCAAATTTATTCTGTTGAGGCTGATGGACAGGGGCTTTTCCCTTGTTCTTTGAGGAGTAGCTGTTGAAGTTCTTTCTTTTGTTATCCTTCAAATAGTTGATAGAACCACCATGTGAAGCTTTAATTCTGTTCTCCTCTTGCACATACATTGCTATGCACTTTTTCAAGTCTCAAGACTCGGGTTGCATGTTGTAGTTGACAACAAAGAGTTGTCAAACTCTTTTGGCAAAGAAGCAAAAATCAGATGGATAAGGAGTGCATCCTTAAGACCTAGATCCATTGGTTTGAGTTTCGATGCTATGTTGCTCATTCTCTGTATGTGCTCTCTAATGCCACCGTTACCACCAGAGTACCTTTCTGTCACAAGTTGTTTAACAACTTGTGTGGCATATGTCTTTGAAGAGCCAGTAAACTAACTCTTTATTCTTTCAAGGTGCTCTGTGACGGTGTCACACTCCGTGATTGAACCCACAATTGCAGGCTCAATCGTGTTCTTTATCACAGCCATACACTTCTTCTTGACTGTGGTCCATTTCCTATGCTCAAGGTCATAGAACATCTTTAAAGGAGCATAGTCCCTCCGTCTGGTCTGTCAAGTAGCCTCAGCCTTATTTTCTTTTCTCACTGGCTCCTCAGGCTCAGTGGGACAAGCTGTAGTGAGAACCCAGTCCACCTCAGCTAAAATAAACGCTAGGTCTATCTTTTTCTTTCACTCTCCATAGTTGTCACCTTTGAGAGTGGGTATCTCTTTGATACAACTCATTAAGTTGTATCCGCCTTCGATAGATCAAATAAAGTAAGAACATAATAACGGTAAAATTATATGTCTTATTTTCGACGTTGGTAAAAAATATGACACACACTTTTATATTATAAATTAAATCTACGTCACCGTTGGGCAGAAATAGAAATAATGCATAAAATGTTAATTACAAAAATTATAATACTGTTATTATCAACGTTGGTCAGAAAATAACAATATCATAATTATCTGAAATTTATTACTATTTTTTCAAAATTAAATTCTCCTGTTGGTTCGAATTTAATAATGAAAATTATTTCTTTAAGTACACAGCGGAAAAAAAATTTCTTTAATTTCAGAAGCATTTACTTTATTTTTTTGTTCTGTCAAAATTATCCCATTGGTTCAAATTTTAACAGATTTAATTAGGTAAAAATTACCTAATTAATCAATTAAAATGCCTCTGAAAAAAATAAAAAAACTTTTCTTTTGGGCCAAAATTGAAATTCGGCCTGGCCCATTGCCCTTTTGTAATTCAGACAAGCCAACCTGGGCTTGGGCCGAAATTTCACTCTCCCTCTTGGGCCAAATCTGGCCCATTTATCCATCATACGATCTAGACCATGGGATCGAGATCTGACGGACGCGCTCTTTTTTCGGAGGGTATAAAAGAGGTAGGGTTCTCTCCCAACCCTAACCCTAACTTATTCTCCTCTTTCCCAGTTTCATTTCGCACGCGTTTTGCGGCTCGCAAAACGCAGCCGCTCGTGACGCGCGGCCGTTGCGCTCGCCGCCCGAG
>BCLG01000930.1:39206-50556 GCA_001602295.1 Zoysia matrella | reverse complement strand
GGCTTTTCCTTTTTTTTATTCTCTTTTTTTTCCTCTTTACGGCTGCTGTTTTCTTTTCTTTTTCTTTCTTTTTCGCGGTTCTTTCGCGGAGCCCGAGGGCTTCTGCCACAGTGTAGCCGACGGCTACAATTTTTCTTTTGGATCTTTGCTCGCAGGTAGGGTTCCGGCGAGTTTTTTTATACTCATCGGGATCCACTCCTAGATCTGGCTCTGATGCAAATGTTGTTATCTTTTCCCGGTGTCTAGGAGTGTAGATCCGAAAGTTTCGTATCGGTAATATATCTGTGGTTCGGAGATGGTCAATACCTTCAGATCCGGTCGTCAGAGTTGAGGAAGATGATCCGGCCATCTGGCCTTTGTCGGTGCGGTCCTCTGCGCTGGGGCAGCGTCGGTCAGTGGAGAGGGCAGTGGTGTAGAAGTCACGGCGACATCGTCAATCTTCCGGTGACGACGGTCGTCGTGGCGGTGACGGCGGTGGTGCTTCCCGTCTGCACAGCGCCCCCTCACAGATCGGGTTTAGGGTTTTTTGGTGGGGGTACGGCGGTACGAATGAACTTAGGTCATGAGTCCCTGCCGGCCCTCACCTTTATTTATTGTGGCGCTGGTGACAGGGGCCCATCAGTCAAATGGGCTAGGCGCCCTCGATCAAGGCGCGATTAGATCAAAGGCCCATTAAGACCGTTGGGTCAAAATGGGTGAAAATCAATTTCTAACACTGGTGAGCCTTTTGTTGATGAGAAAAATGGCATGAATTCTCTCTTAGATAGACTTAAGCACTAATTGTTCTTTTCCTTTTCATAAGCTATTCTTGCCTCTCAACATAAAAATAATACGAGAGGTGATACCCTTCATTTTATATCTATCCACCCATCCTCCACGTGCGAAACTAATTACATGAATTTTATCTAATTTCTACAATCACTTGCTCTCTCCTTCCCTTTTTAATAATTTGTTTTGGGTCTGGGCACAAAAATTAATAAAGTGGAAAAGATTGGATGTTTTGAAAACTAGGAGAGAGATAGAGTGCAGATGTATTAGGAAGAGAAAAAAGTTGTCTCAAAAAGTAAAAATGAATTATAATTTGTGAAATTTTGAGCAGTGCAAAGTGACTTATAATTTGAAACGAGGGGAGTATGTTTTGAGACAACTTCCAACTCTCCCATCCCTATATAAAGAGATTGAGAGAGTAAATAGAAATGTCCCCACCGAAGATTGGTTCCCAGTTTTATTTCTTCCTATCACAGTAGAACCACAGGTCTTATAAAATGGGATGTGACCTAGAAGGTGCTAGCTGATCTATATTCACAATGGTAGGCATATGACCGAACCAACCTCATGTAGACAAGTGTATATCGAATTGGGAGGCACCAGGGAACAATTTCTTGGGAGTAATGACCACGATAGATATCAAAACCTGTGTGGTTGTCGTTGATGCTCTACTTACACAGCTTACTTACTGGTAAATATTTGCTTATTATTGCAAAAGAGATAAACACTATAAGAAAAAAAAATTAGTCACCAAAGTATTTGATCACTATATATATAATACTATTCGCTACAACTATTTTGTTGACAATTTGATGACTAAAATCTTATCACTATTTTTATTTAGTGACCAACATTAATTGTATATATCGGTCACTAAAATTATGTAGCTGCTAAAGAACACTTGTCAACAAAATGCATTTAACGACCAATATATGATCATACACTTTGATCACTAAAAATATTTGTCCAAAATAAAAATTAAATCTAGATCACTATTTATCAACTTTAAGTGACCAAATATCTTGTTCACTAAAACTTAGTAATTAGAGCTCTATTTTCTTGCAGTGAAATACTGTAGATCCTTTCCATGATCCACGCGTTAGTATATATACAGCTGGAAAAATTCACAGGTGTTATTCACATGTCATAATTAGTTTATGAAGTTCGAATGGAGAAAATGTTCCTTTAAAAACAATTTGGCATTGGCCGCTCACATATATGTATGTTGTTATTAGGTTCATTTCATCATTATGGGCTTTCAGTGCCGATTCAAGAATGACGATGAAATCACGTAAGGGATTGATAGAATCTGGCTGCTGCTGTATAGTTGCTGCTTGCAACTGAGTTTATCAAGAGACAAGAGCAGTCATTGATGTAGTGACTATTAGACAGTGCTGATCTCAGCACAAGGAATGGATCAAATATCCTCTCTCTATCTCGTATTACTTGCCATCCTACTTATTATCCTCGCATCTTAATATATCTTTTTTTAATCCCGATGCATATCTATCTCTATCTTTTTTCTCCTTATTTCAGCACATCTCACCTTTTTCACCCTTTTTAATTCCCATGCTCACTCCTAAAATGACAAATAAAAAGAGACGGGGAAGTATAACTTTGCATCATTCTCCTTGATATGCAGCGGAACTCAATCTTACAATAAATCAATATCGATCATTACCCGCTTAATCTTGTACCAAAGTTATCAGTACTGGCCCAGTGGCCCTACTTGGTTCTTGTATAAGAGGCTGAACCTGAAGCCGAGCAGTCATTGTGAGGGATGAAACAAGGATACAAATTAACTTAGGAGACCTGGGCTAAGAGAAGATAAGAAGAGAAAAAAACATCGGCGAGGTGCTATTCAATCTTACTTTGTTTGGCTTCAGAGAAAGCGTTGTGACAACTATGTGGATTGAGATGTATCAGGGAATGAAACGTTAGCTTCAGCTAGATGGTTAGCCTGCAAGATTCTGCGGCAGCGACAAAGGATAGCATGGTTGCTTTAATTAGGACCTATGTAGCAACGTTGTGTAGCACTCCAGATCCAGATTTTGCAAATGTACACCCTAACAAGGGAAAGTACATTCTGTGTCGCCGTGACGGCTGAGGAGTGGGGGAGGAGGACTACGCATCTGCAATGGCCTGACCTTTCACAACGGTATGACAGCACTATTGCAGGAATGGAGATGGAGCAGATTCAGAGAGTTGGAGGTGAATTTTGAATGAGTGCAATTCCATAGGATGAGTCGTGAATGCTATCAATAAACAATGACGATGGAACTGAGGATCCATCCTCCAAAGAAGATCTCAACTAACTTTTACAATTGAGATGACAGTCCTGACTAAAATGATCCAGTCATCTCACTGCAATCATTTCCTTATAATTTTTTAATTATTTTGTTTTTTGTTAGTTGTTGAATCCCTTTCTTTTTTTTTCATTTTTCTTCTCGAGGTAACGCCTTTAACCGGTGTGAGACGTTGGTGATCAATGCATCACTTTCCATTCCGATTTTGTCATTTCTTTCTTTCCATTTATGTGGCAGATGCCCTTCTTAGCTAGCACTGATTTTAAAGTCCATTTTTTATTTTTGTCCTCTTCCATCATTGACCCTGCTACAACAACATATAAGCAACTTAATTAAAAAAGGTCAGCTCAATGCATGTAGCTTCGGTTGTCTAGGATTCAGGAAGGGTCCAATCACTTTTTTCTATATAAGCAACAGAATGTGCAGCACAAATTCTAGATGACAGGGATGGCGGGGAAGGGGAACATTATTGACTATAAGTACTTATGCGGATCATTCTTCACAGGATAAACAGAAAGATGATTAGCAAAATACTTGCAGATGTGTGGTGGTTACTGCTACAATGTGCATGCATTTTAATTTTGTGTTGAGAAAAAGGAGTGAGCATGAGGTTGGGAGGCATCATGATAGGTTACGCGACGGTTGAAGATTGAACTGTGGGCTGAATAGCATCGTAAAGATCAAAGTATGACATTGTGGTGGCCATGGCGTCAGATGACACAGGAGCAGGTCATTCGATTCCATGGATGAAGCTGCAGAGACACCGTGTGCATAAAACTTTTTTTATTGAGCAATAGCATGCACTCTGCCTTTGCATTAAGAAGAAGAAAAAAAGCTGGTATCCATGAAGTTATACATCAGTCCATGGATTGTACGCTGTCAGTGGTGGACTAACTGGTCATGATTTGTGACTTGGCCCAGTCATGAGCCGGACCATGGATGTATGTGATCAAACCAACAGCTCAAGGTTCATGTATACAAAACGCTCTACTAACTTAGTTGGGATGACAACCATTGAAGATTAATTACTGATTAATTTAAAGTGATCATCATATATATCAAAAAAGAAAAGAAAAATCACTTTCCTAAGACATGAATCAAAGTCAAAGATGGCAGTATGGCACACGTGATTATTACATATACTACCTCTGGACTTGTTTAGTTACTATTGGAAGAGCTTGGTTTATTTAGCTCTTCCGGCATCAACAAAATGAGGTAAGTAGCGTTTGGGGGAAATCCACTTGCCAAACAGTTTAATTTTACAATAACTTTGATAGGTGCACATTTGTGCGGGTCATCCATATGCTTGTTCTAGTTGTTGCATATATGGGGGCAGTAATTAAATGCTCCTATCCACCCAACAATACAAATAAATTTAACCGTGCACCCAATGAAATTTTGTTACATATAAATGTAACCGTGCACCCAATGAGATGTGTGGTGGTTACTAGTATCATGTGCATGCATTTTAATTTTGTATTGAGAAAATAAAAAGGAGTGAATGGGGTCGGGAGGCATCAGGATAGGTTAAGTCTGTGGAAGGTTGAACCACATGCTCATTTCTGAGAAGGCACTGTACAATATCATGAAGATTGGAGAATGATGTTGTGGCGGCCTTGGCGTGAGATGACACAAGAATAGGTACTCCGTGGATGCAACCGCACGAACACTATGCGCATAAAACTTTTTGAAGGAGAAATGGCAGACACTCTGCCTTTGCATTAACAAGAAAAGAAACTAATCTCCAGGGAGTCACAAAGGATCGATTAAAGCCAGCAGTTGCTGGCCAAAGACAACAAAAAAAAAATCAAAATCCCAATAGGCCCACTACAAGAAAGTAGAGCTTTAGTCACCAAATTTTAGTGATAAAAAAATTTAGTCACTAAAAACTAACAAATAGTAACCAAGATTTGGCTTTTATTGTGGGTATAAATTTTTATTACCAAGTTGTATGATCATTAGTTGCTAAATGCATTTAGTTACTGGTTCTTAGTTTCTACATATTTTTAGTGAGCAACATATGCAATTGTTAATCACTATGTACATATGCCAACAAGGTTTCAGTCATCAAAATGTGAGATTTTTGATGACAAAATATCTATAGTAAATAATATTATACATACAGTGATCAAATACTTTGATGACTAAAAGACTTTTTCTTGTAGTGGTTCCGAAAGCAGTAATTAGGTGAACTTCAGAGCAGTTATGAGCTCAAGCAGGACCACGTACGTATGTGATCAAACAAACAGTTCGATGTTCATATATGTATGTCACCAAAACGCTCTGTTAACTATGGAGCATTGTTCGTTAGGCTGATTGCAAATTAATTAGACATCAGTTCATGGATTGTAGTCAGTTGTGGACTAACCGGTCGTTGTTTTTGACTTGGCCCAGTTAGGACTTGTTTGGTTGAGACTTGGATTGGAGGGGATTGGAGTGGAATGAGGGGCAATAAATCCTCACCTAGAGAGGAATGGAATCAATCCCCCTATAATCCCCTTCATACCCATGGAACCGAACAGGACCTTATGAGTCCGAGCAGAACCACGTATGTATGTGATCAAACAAACAGTTCAATCTTCATATATGTATGTCACCAAAATGCTCTGTTAACTTTGTCCGGGAGGACAATCCTTGCAGATTATTGGTTATTTTTATGTCATTATATCACAGGAAAAAATAACATTTTTCATTCTCCTAATTAGACATGAATAAAAAATGGCACACATGATTGTTACACATACTTCCTCTGAACTTTTAGTTAGTGCTGGGAGAGCTGCGTCTGTCCCAGCGTCAACAGACATTTTGACTTTAAAATAACATTGATATGTACCCATTTGTGCGGGTCATCCATATATATATGCCTGTTCTAATTATTGCATGTGAAGGCAGCAAACGCTTCTATCCACCCAACAATACATATAAATGCAACCACCCAACAAAAATTAGCTCATAACTTACCTATTTTCTTTACGATAAACAATTATGTGTATGAGAGCAGAATAGATGCGTAGATTTTACAGTGCAGTGTAAGGCATGGGACGCATTGGGGAAGAAGAATGCACAGGACTTGAATCTTCTCCGACGGGTGCTGGAGTTCGCACTTGGCACTTCCCATCATTTCCATATCCCTAGGACCTACATACACAATTGACAAGTGCTAATATTTTTGGACAAAACTGGAAGGCTAGAAATTCTTATAGGAGCCCTTTTAAAGTAGACCAAGTTCTCTTGATTCACGTCCTAAGAGGTAGATATGAATTTGATCTCAGCCATTGATTTAAGTAGAAAATATAAGGTAAATAAACTAATATCAGCTGATAACATGTCCGTAATTACTGTCACCTAACAAAACCGACTAGTTACTTTCCAGATTGAATTGTTGTTATTAATAATTATTGAAAAACATTTACCTCATAAGATGTAAAAGAACAATTTAAGCTTCGAGATCAACCTAAATGGACCGTAATTTGGATCTATTTTAGAATTTGCCTTATATAACGAACGGTGGAAGTAATGCTATACTGTTACTTAGTGATGAATGATACATAGACTCATTTACTTCTACTGTTTTTCCATTTCATTTACTTCCAGATTTTGCCCTGTATATCACCGTGCCCTGGATAGTCTCTTTCTGGACTTTCCTTTCGCCCACTAGCAATCTGTTGCTCTATATCTATCAAGAAGGGGCCTGGAACAGACACATGTGTGGATAGTTGTGATGCTAATGGATAGGGGAGCAGTGTATGTTTTTGGAATAGGTGGCATCACGGAAAATGCTTTTAGCACCATGGTTACCAGGCGTTGTAGATATTCCGTTTTGAGGGCTTTCTTGGTATTTAAAGCGGTTTGGAAAGAGGTGAAACTTGGCACTCATTCGATAGCTCGAATCGCAATCGTTGGAGCAAGCCATCATGTACCCAGCAACCCACTCCAAGACGTCCTGCATGCTGTTGGTAACACCCCGGCAAACTACTATACATTGTGTCACTCACGGAGGCCTTCAGTCATGAACAAATGTAGTCTACACGAACAATGTCCAGATTCCGGCTCCAGCAACCTTCTTCTCTAAACCTTTTAGAGGTCAAAGGTCAGGCCCCGCCCCAATTAATTGTTTGGCAATAGTGAGATTATAAAACATTTAAAGCACTGCAAGAGGACCAACTTGAAATATTCAGTGGACTCCCTAGCCTACTTTAATAGAGCTTATGTAATCTTTAGTTGTAAATAGTTTTAAGTTTAAAATTGAAGACTTCCTTGTGTTTGACTGTCTGCACTAAATTGCTGGTTCCTGTGATAAAGAGAACTTACAATTAATGCAAATTCGGTATTGTTAGTTTTCCATATTCCCGGATTCTCCCAGGCATAGACTTGTTTGCCATAAGCACGCGGTCCATTTCTAGTGGGAGGGCTCACCAAGCAAATTGTGATAGTAAAAGTTGAAGGAAAGTATGGCAAATCCTTTCAAGGATGAATGTATCTAGTGTAGCTGAGATAGAAGACTGCTATGAGAGTGTTCAGAAACATTAATTAAATACACAAGACATGCTTCATGCCAAGGACAAGTATTACGACTCTCATAAAGAAAACTAAGATACCAACAAAGAATAATTCCATCTACTGGTGTTTATGTCTCTCACAGGAAAATCAACAACATAAATAAAGGACATTTCCATCTACTCTCATGGGAAAGAATAAAAATACAAAAAAAAAAGATCAAGTAATTGTGAAGAGATAGATGAACAAATTCTTACATATATTTATGTTCTTATTTTCTAATATAGAGATAGATGAAATTGCCACATTCATAGCATGTATATTAATAAAACAAGATATGGGGATAGCAAATGCTTTCACAAACATTTTTGTCTTGAATTTAGCATTTATTGCCACAAACTTAACTAGGGCGTCTCCTACCCATTTGTAACCTCACTTCTCACCAGCGGTGTTGTCTTAGAAAAAACTAGCAAGTGTATGCATGTGACCTGTTCTTGTGGTAGAGTGGTGTAGCAATGGTAGGCATCAGGACAGAGTGGTGTACTACAAAAACAAAGGCAGTTATTTTGCTTGCCCTTTGCTGTTTGAAAATCAGTAGTTCTTTGAAATAATTAATCTGAATATACAAGCTATATATGTACCAATGTTTCAGAGCGGTTTAAACAAAGGACCATGTTCCGATGTTCGCCAACAAGAACAAACCAAAGGACTGCAGGAGTTTCCATTGGACAAGGGAGAAATGCAATTGCGAGTTAATTGTTTCAGAGAACACGGCGTTGCAAATATCTTGAAGACACTTTGCTTTGGTCCGAAGCAATTAGTCGGTAGTGTTGCAGCACCATGAATGTGATTTACTATATTCAAATCAATTATCTACTTGGATTCTATTGTTTCAACATCTCTAGTTTTTTTGTATAAAGGAGTATTAAAGAAACTATCATAATATTGATTGCATTTCCATCATATTGAAATCATACAAATACCTAGGGGTGAAAATTAATCACTATGTGGTTACCCTCCGAACCTTTTTAGTTCAAAAAACCTAGTTTTTTAAAAGTTGTGGACGTTTAAAAAACTAGTTTATTTTTTAAACTAAAGAGGTTCAAAGGTTAATCTTAGGTGTACCGGGACAAGCCTAGAGATATTATAAGCCAACATGAGTGTCGATATACATCCCGCTGACAGATTCCAAAACCTTAATTGTCTTTGTGTTACAGTACCACATATACTTGTAGTATATAAAATTTTAAAGGAGAATAGCTGCACACACATTTCATATCAGCTTTGCTGGAAGTATCATGAGAAAGGGTTTTGAGAACAATTTAGGCATCAAGATATGGGAAATGGATGCATGAGGAAAGAAAAGAGCATGTAAAATATGAATAACTGATACTTCGAGAGGCTTAGCTAGATGTCACATAGAAATGAGCAGTACCATGCATAAAAATTGTGGGACAATTTTCCACAACTGAGAGCAGAAATCTCATCTCGAGCATACCCGTACCGTAGAAAAATTGTATCATGCTGCCTTAACCTGTAAGATAGCACGAGCACTCTGATTATATGTTAAGACAATCCTCTTGTAGTGTTTGTTCGGCACATGCAGGCATTCGTTTGTTTGTTCGTGTGAATCAGCAGATTTATTGGAGTTCGTTTCCATCTCACGCGGTCAGGGCGTCAACAGAACCAACCCGGATAAGCATTGTGAAAGTCAAACAAAAAATTGTTAGCCTTCTTTATCTCCACCTGCATGCATGCATGCGCCAAGTAGACCTGGGAGTTGGGCCTGACCAAAATCGTGACCCACAACACGCAAGTAGAGCTGGGAGTTGGGCCTGACCAAAATCGTGCAGCCCACAACACGAAAATGGCATGATTAGTGAGCCGTGCCGGCACGGTACTGTAGAATGGGCCGTGCCCTGCCTGAAATATAGCCCCGACGAGCGGCACGGCATGAAACGAGCACGTCGGTGTGAAACCGACTCATCAACACAAGATCCTTTCAAAAATTTGGGCCACACACAGGCTTGCGAGTGACTATAATGGCCCGAGACATCTTCAAAAGCCACAAGAAAACGTGCTATTGCAAACGGCTAAGTATATAACCAGGTGAATGCGACCGTGGATAATCGACGTGGTATTAATGCCATAGAAAAGACCCGGCATGGCTTGTGGGCAGAATTTGGCTAACAGCCCAGGCGAGGTAACAGCACCAGAGTTTAAAAAAAAAACCGTTTGAACCGCGGAAACGGCTCGAGAGCGGTTTAACGAAAACCGCAAAAATCGCGAAAACTGTTAAAAAACCGAACAAATTTAAAAATCAAATTTTTGAGAAAAAACTGAACGGTTTTTACGGTTTACCGAGCGGTTTTTACGGTTTACCGTTTTTAATTTGAAATCAAACGAGCGGTTTTTCAACCGTTTTTGCGGTAAACCGCTTGGTTTTGCGGTAAACCGCTCGGTTTGAGCGGTTTTCGAATTTTCAAATTTTTTCAAATTTTCAAATTTTTTTTAAAATTTTTAAAACAAAAACCGGTTAACCATAAAAACCGAACCGCAGCGGTTTGGTCGAAAACCGCGGTTTACCGCGGTTTTTGAGCGGTTTTGTGAACCATGAACAGCACTCGAACGTTCTCTGCCACTACCATGCGGGCCTCACTGAGTTCTTCCAAAACAGTACAGATTTCTATTTAGATTAAATCTATAAAATTGAAACTTGTATAAATTTCTCATATATTATCCAAATTCGATGACTATAATGGCCCGTGACATCTTCAAAAGCCAGAAATAAACATGTGACTGAAAACGGCTAAGTATATAACCAGGTGAATACGACAGTGGATAATCGAGGTGGTATTAATCCCATAGAAAAGACCCGGCATGGCTTGTGGGCCGAATTTGGCTAACAACCCAGGCGAGGTAAATCAATTAAATAATTGACACTATTCAAAAGTCTCTTTCCATTTTTGTAAATATTCAAAAACTTTGAATTTTCGAACAAATTTTTATGTACATGTGAAACTTATACACCTCTAACATAGAAATTATGTATATTTTTTTGGAGCACTTAAACTTGTGCAAGATTGAAATGGTCTTCATTTATCTAATAGTGTAAAAACTTCTATTTGGTTTTGTAAAATTTGAAAACAAATTCTTGTAAATATATTTGATTTGTTTTTTAAAAATTTTTACAAACTGGTTATGTGTTGAAACAATTTCACAACAAATTTGAGTTCAAAATTCATTATAACTTTAAAGATCTAAAAATAAGAAAAGTCAATTTTATTTACTTTCACAGAAATTGGGCCGTGCTTGGGCAACATTCTTGCCACGTCGGGCCGGCCGGCACGGCCTGACAAGGCACGATGGGCCAGCAGCCTGAAGCACGACTGTCTAGCACCAGGCAGCTCTAATCACGTACTTCTATAATTTATTGTTGTGTATATATCTTTATTTATAACATTGTTGTTGTACTCTGTCTTCTCCCTTAATACAAAATGTGCTACGCGCAATTTTGTGACTGAAAACGGCTAAGTATATAACCAGGTGAATACGACAGTGGATAATCGAGGTGGTATTAATCCCATAGAAAAGACCCGGCATGGCTTGTGGGCCGAATTTGGCTAACAACCCAGGCGAGGTAACAGCCCTCGAATGTTCTCTGCCACTGCCATGCGGGCCTCACTGAGTTCTTCCAAAACAGCATAGATTTTTATTTAGATTCAATCTATAAAATTGAAACTTGTATAAATTTCTCATATATTATCCAAATTCGATGA
>BCLG01000930.1:23208-33667 GCA_001602295.1 Zoysia matrella | reverse complement strand
CTCGGCCCCCTGGCCCACCCCGCCGCGACCCAGCGCCGACCCCGCACCGGTCACCTCGGCCGTCGTCGTTGTCCCCGGTGAGTTTTCTTCCCTTTATGTCGTGGTTATTGAACATGTACTCGACGCGAGCGAGGTGGTGGTGGTGGTAGTCGCTATGGCGCGAGCGAGGTCGTGATGGTGGTGGTAGCCGCTATGGCGCGAGCGAGATGGTGTGGTAGTGGTAGTCGCCATGGCGACCGATGTGGTGGTGGTGGTGGTCGCCATGGCGAGCGAGGTGGTGGTGGTGGTACTCGCCATGGCGAAGGAGGTGGTGGTGGTGGAAAGAGAGGAGCGGCCGTGGAAGATAGTGTATTCGATGCTCAACATTGACACTCCCGACCCGACCGATACCTTTGGAACGTCGGGTATCTAGTTGCGAGGTCCCTCTACCCTTCCGACCCGACCGATACCTCGTGAGAGACGCCCGCTGATTCGACCCACTAGGGCTAGGTAAGTAACTTAAGATGTTGTAATTCATTTTCCATTTGATATGTTGAAAATCACAATAGAAACTAATAATTTATTTTAATCACTTGGGCAGGGGTTGGACGCTTGTGGTTGCAGGTGATTATAAACGCCATGTCAATGGCATCCTTAATCTTTTGTGCAGGCTACACTTTCCGAGTCTGGTTGCGTATGGCGGAGGGCATGAGCCGGCCTACACATGGGACCACTACGTCGCCTTTTCCGATGTACCAGATCGGGATGGTAGGGTCTTTCACAACAAGACGGAGCAGGTGACGGCTGAGTTGTGGGTAAGTCTTCCTCGCACTATATTTAGTTTTCATTTGACATTACTAAATAATAACTGGATACATCGCGTCTATATGCAGGATTTCTTCAGATGCCAGGACGGATATGAGGCTAAGGCGGCTACTGTGGCTCACAAGGCCTGTGTCAAGCTCGTCAAAGACATGCATTACGAGGCGCGCGTCCAGGCTATTGTAACATACCATGCTACATACTTTGACATGAAGATCACCAAAACTCAAGCAAGAACTATGACGATGACCTGAGAAGAATACCTGCAGGTAAATATAAAACATTAATACTGCTTTCTTCTGAGATTTAGTATGCTTAATTTGATCTTCTTATATGTCATATACTTAATGACGTGTAGGTGCCTCCATGGTGGTGCGCCCAGTAGCTCCAGTGCTAGAAAGAGATGGTGAATAAGTGGTGCGCCGCCGAGTGGGAGGAGACGCACAACGCTTGCCGGGAGCGTCGTTTGATGATGCTAGGTGCACCACACCATCAAGGTAACCTAAGGCTCGACAAATACGCGGCTAGATGGGTATGCGAATTCATTTCTTTATTATAACGCTTAATTCTGCATAATTTCTACTCATCTTGCTATAATCCATGGGCAAGAGTACGATCTGAGCACCCAGGACCTCGATGAAGAAGTCGTCATGAGGGTAGGAGGAGGCAAGAAGTACGGGCGGTACTGGATTGGCGATAGCACACTCGACATAGCCACTACTCCCACTCTCTCTCAGATTCGAGCAAGGAGCACGAGTTCAAGCCTGGCCATACGCCCACGACCAGAGACTGTACAGTTCTGGATGGAGACACTCCAGGTTACTTTTGTTTTATTCGTCGTTCTTTGATTTTTACATACCTTTGCTTTGCATTGTAACATTGAGGTGAAATATTGTAGGCCGAGCTGGCAGAGGAGAGGAGGCTAAGAAAGGAGATGGCGACAAGGATAGAGGCCTATCGGCAGAGGCAAGAGGTCGAGCGGCAGAGGATGGAGCAAATGTTTCACTGGATGCAAAGTCTTAGCGAGAGGATGGGTCAACCTCTGCCACTGGAGCTCTTCCCTCCCCCACCTCCTCTTGCAACTACTCCTGTGAGTATAATATTTTAAGTTGCTTGTTTCTACTTTAAATCTTGTCTAACATATGCAATCTCTTCTTCTTTGTACAGAATCAATCGTCTCATACGCCGCAGTGGCCTCGTAGTTGATTTGTGTGTGAAGCTATTGGACTATGTGTGAAGCTATTGAAATATGATAGATGTTTATTGTGTTTTGTGTGAGACTTGTTTATATAAACTGCCTGTGATGTGATTTATATGTTTGTGGTTTATATAAATTGCCTGTGATGTGATCTATATGTTTGTGGTTTATATAAACTGCCTGTGATGTGATATATGTGTGATTTTAGCTAATTTTAACAATTTTGTACATTCCGGAAACATATTTTGCCGAGTGCCCCAGATTTTGCCGAGTGCCTGGGTAAAAACACTCGGCAAATACTCAGTGTTTGCCAAGTGTTTATCCTGACACTCGGCAAACAACTAGAGTCGGCAAGCAACTAGAGTTTGCCGAGTGTCACATCCAGGCACTCAGCAAAGTCTCCGTCACTGTTTTGTGTCCGTTCGGTCTAGAGTCTAAAGGGCACTCGACAAAACTTTTGCCGAGTTCTCGACAAAAAACACTCAGCAAACGGCTCTTTGCCGTCAAAAGGTAAGCCGAGTGGCTTATGCCGTAGGTGGCACTCGACAAAATATTTGCCGAGTGTTTTGGCACTCGGCAAACAGGGGCATTCCGGTTGTGCCTCTATTGATATTGATAGAGCTAGTACTACGTACGATGCAATAAGTTGTCTGATTAGTGACGGCTGCTCCATTGATCCACAAGGTACATAACTATATATACTTACAAGCTCTAGAAATGCTGTCATTTTTCTTAGAATGAAGTTATTTGAGAATATATTTATTTCGATAAGGTAGCATTACGACCTAGCATTTTCTTATTATCCGATAATCGTGTTGCTTTTTTATTAGGAACTCACTTCCACTTAATTGACAAGAATGTTAGTAATGGTGTGAACCATTTGTTAGTGATATAAATACAGTAGATAACATGAATTTTTTTCAAAATGAGAAACTGAGCAGTTGTATACAAACAAACTTATTTATTTTTTTTGAAGGAAAAAGGCACAAGATAGTGCCAAATTCATTAATTATAGAAGAGTTTTACAGGTAGGGGCTAAGACGCCACAGGAAAAACAGGATCAAAAAATATTTCCATGACATTAGGAAAAACCCATGGACAAAGCTGCCCTAGGTGTCGAGCTCCCGCCAACCCCTTTGTCCACGCCTCTTCCTTGATCATAGCTATCAACGAGGCCACCGATAACTCTTTATGATCAAAGATGCATGCATTCCTTTCCTTCCAAACTTCCCAGATTATCAAGAGTATGATTGTGCGAATCCCCTTATTCGGGGCTCCCTGCAAGAGTATGATTGTGCGAATCCCCTTCTTCGGGGCTCCCTACAGCATGGCGAGACGAAGCCACCATTCCGGAAGTGATTCCGATTGGGGCCAGCGGTCAGGTTGTAAGTGAGAGATACCTGTCCACTGCGCCATTCCTTCCCAGATTCGCCGTGTATATTTGGAATCTAGGAGCATGTGTTGGGCCGTCTCTGGTGTGTGTCGACAAAGCGGACAAAAAAAGTTATTTTGCCAACCGCGGTTTTGAAGTCTATCTGCCGTCCAAACCCTATTTTGCACCACCAGCCATGCAAAGGTTTTGCATTTGGAAGGGGCCCAGGGACTCCAGATGAAGGTAGTGTGTGTTGCTTTTGAGGCCCCGAAGAACTGCGCCTTGTAGGCTGATGAGGCGGAGTATGTGCCATCCCCTGTTAGCTTCCACTCGACTGTGTCTTGAACATCTGGCTGAAGCTGCGTGCCATGGGTCAGATTCCACAGAAGCACAAGTTCTCGAATGTTTGTCGTTGTGATGTTGGTTTGAAGGTTAAGATCAGCTACCCATTTATCATCCTAAAGGGCATCTCTGACCTTAATGGACTTGCTCCTGGAGGCAGCATAGATTGTTGGCGCAAGGTCCTTTGGCCTACATCCCCTCAGCCATGCGGAGTTCCAGAACTCTGCTGTTGCTCTGTTCCCAAGGGTTAGGGATATTGTGGCCGTGAAGAGCGCTCTATCCATGTCATCACACAGGTTACCTAGTCCAATCCAGGCTTTGTCTTGTGATTTCCATTCATGCCATAGCCAGCTAATATGTAGAGCTCTAGCAAATTTCTCCATATTGAGTATGCCAAGGCCACCGTTTTCTTTTGGCATATACGTGCATGTCGAGTTTATCTTATATTTGCTGCCTGTCAAAGTTTCATTGCCTGCCCAAAGGAATCGCTTTCTTTTCTTGTCAAGGTCTTCAAGGATCTCCTTTGGGACCTTTAAGGATGTGAGGAAGTAAACTGGCTGGGCTGACAGGACTGCTTTCACGAGGGTCACACGACCTGCAAGGGATATATTTCTTCCTTTCCAACTCAGCAGTTTCCCAGCCGCTTTGTCAATCAGAGGTTGGTAGTCCACCCTTCTCAATCTTGAAACCGAGAGGGGCAGGCCGAGGTACTTTACCAGGAAGCTCGATCTAGTCGCTGGTTGGTTTTCTAAGATCTCGTCCAAGTCCAAGCCCTCACACCGAATTGGGACTATCGAAGATTTCTGAAAGCTTGTATTGAGACCAGATGCCTGACCGAAGTTTTGAAGGATCGCTGCTAGTGCATTTGCATCCTCTTTAGTTGGGTTTATAAAGACTACAGCATCATCCGCATACATGGAGGTGCGGAGTCTGGTTTGTCGTCCTCTTAGTTTACTGAGCAGGCCGTATTCGGTTGCCAAACCGAGAAGGTGTTGGAGTGGGTCTATGGCCAGAATAAAAAGGAGGGGCGATAGGGGTTCGCCCTGTCTTAGTCCCCTACCGTGTTGGATGCTGTCGCTCTGGATGCCATTTAACAAGACTGTGGAGGTAGACGTTGCTAGGAGAGCGGTGATCAAATTTGTCCACCACAGGGGAAAGCCCCAACATTGCATAAGCTTAATTAGATAGTCCCATATTACAGAGTCGAAAGTCTTTGTGATGTCTAGCTTGAACAGAAGGGTCGGAGTCCAGTTTCTGTGATAGCGTCTTGTCAGGTTACGGACATAAAGGAAGTTATCTTGTATTCTGTGCGGCCCTTGATGAAAGCACTTTGACTCTTTGAGATGATGGTATTGATATGCAGCGCCAAACAAAGGGCTAGCATTTTGGTTACTAGCTTTGCAACCACATGTATAAGGCTAATTGGTCGAAAATCCGTTATCTTACCAGCCCTTCCTTTTTTGGGATAAGCACAACGTTTGCTGAATTTAGAAAATGCATGTTTGTCGACCGGAGGTCATAAACTGCATGTATGACAGCGAGGAGATCATTCTTGATTATATCCCAGCAGGACTTGAAGAAGTTAGCCGTGAAACCATCCGGGCCTGGCGCTTTGTCATTGGACATCTGATTCAAAGCATGCCGCACTTCAGGTTCTTAACCTGTGAACGGCAATGCTAGGGCCGAAAGGTCTATCGGTTGTATACCTAGGCTTGCCCAGTTAATATCAATGGACTGCGCCGGTGGCGTTCCCATTATTCCTGCTCGTACACAATTTGTTCTTTCTCGTGATGATGGACCGCCCAGTCGTTCTCCTTCTGCAGCCTCTGAATGAAGTTCTTCCTTCTCCTACCGTTAACTTTGAGATGGAAGTATCTTGTGTTGGCGTCCCCGGCTTTGATGTTGGTTATTCTTGAGGCTTGCCGCTTTCTTGTGCGCTCCACCATAGCTAGACCTAGGACCCTTCTCTTTAAGTTTGCCCTCTGGTTGCACTCTTCTGTTGTCAACTCTCTGTTTTCCTGGACGATGTCTAGGTTCAAGATTACGTCTGTGGCCATATGAAACTGTAGCTTGGCCTCCAACAGAAACATTCGGCTCCAACGTCTAAGGCTTTTTACGGTATTGATCAGTTTCTGGCCGAATCTGCGCATCGGTTCCGTCTGTGAGACGGGTTGTCCCCATGCCTGTTGCACGGTTTCATGAAAGCTAGGGAGTTTGATCCAGAAGTTCTCAAACTTAAAATGTCATTGTCGTGCCATTCCCTCCTGGTTTGACAAGAGAAGCGGGCAATGATCTGACAAGGAGGTGCCAAGGGCGTGCAGTACATGTTGATCAAAGGCGAGGTCCCACTCTGCAATGCTGAAGACTCTGTCCAGCTTGACTAGCGTTGGGTTACGCCTTTCGTTGCTCCAAGTGAATTTACGGTTTTGCAGATGGATTTTGTTCAGTTCGTAATGATTAACAGCAGCTCAAAAGCGCCTCATCTGTGGGAGGTTCAGATTTGCGTTATTTTTGTCCACTGCTCTGTAAATCTGGTTAAAATCTCTGAGGATCAGCCACTTTTCTCCCGGAGGAGGCTTCAGACGGCGGATGTGCCTTAAGAAGGCATTCTTCTCAGTGCTTCTCCTTGGGCCATAAACAGTTGTCCGAAGGAAAGTTGTATTGCATTGTTTAATAGTTATCTGGGCAGACAGAGAGAACCGTCCGACTTGGATGTTTTGTGCCTCAATGAAATT
Organism: Zoysia matrella; assembly: GCA_001602295.1. Classification (NCBI taxonomy): domain Eukaryota; kingdom Viridiplantae; phylum Streptophyta; class Magnoliopsida; order Poales; family Poaceae; genus Zoysia; species Zoysia matrella. Next base: position 27,219 of record BCLG01000930.1, on the reverse strand, counting down.
TTCATTCCACAGCAGGAGGATCCCCCCTCTTGTGCGACTTGCCGGTTTGAAAGCAAAATTTTGGAGCTTGTACCCCCCTAGGAACGCGGCTAGGGGAGAATCGATGTTACGCAGTTTGGTCTCCTGGAAGCAAGATAGATGACAAGTAGTCGCCGCGATAGTTTCATGCACTGTTGAGCATCTCGCTGCCGAGTTTAATCCTCTGATGTTCCAGCTTATGACATCAAAGTTTTGTATCGTCATTTGGAAAACATGAAACTCTGTAAGAAGGCATGGCCTTGTACTGCGGTGCGCCCACAGCACTGGGGAGGGGGGCATGAACGTGTTGAGCAAAAACTCTAGCCACAGTTGAGACGACATGCAAAGAGACGAGCTGGCTGTGGCCACAGTAGATTCTTGGACTAACACAACAGACACGCAACATAGTTGATAACAAATAGGTTCCATCAACAACATACCGGCTGCTTGCAAAATGAGAGAGCAGCCCACACAACCATACAGGCAGTAAACACGATACATAGAAAACAAAAGGTCTCTAGACTTCAACATCAGCATGAAATTAGGCTAAGGCCTGGAGCTCCTCCTGAAACTCTGGCGCTCCCTCGCCAGCGATCTGCAACAGGGCAGCATCGAGGTGTGCAGCGCCTTCATCAAGGTTGAAAATGGCTGTTAGGGCAGCTATGACGTGCCCCGGAAGAGGACCTTGGAACATGGCGACGTAATCTGCAAGAGCTTGCTGGAGGTTGGATTCGTCGTTGTTGGTGAGGAGGCTGAGTCGCTTGCAGAGGACTGTTGAGCTTGTTCAACCGGCGGTATTGTCGGCCGGTTTGCAAGGCGCGCACTGCGACGCACTGGTGCGGAAGCCGTAGCACGGCGACACCTGAAGCGTGGCTTCTGGGGAGGTGGACGCTGCAGTAATGGTGGTGAGGGAGGGCAGAACAGATCCACCATCGGATGCTCATTGTCGCTGTTCTGCACAATTTCGGCCAGCGGGTCAGAGCCGTGCTCATCAGCCGGCACTGGCTCAGGGACCCTCCCAGGGACTTCAGCGGGGCTGTTCTGCTGTGCTGCAGCCGCCAGCTTGATCTGCAGCTCCACAAGCGCAGCATCCACAGCTTGTATTGTCGGCGCCGGCGGATCAAAGTGCTCGACGGTTTGCACCGGCGAGTTGGTGGACCGGGCTCCACTCCCCGGGAAGTCCAGGGCGAGCAGCTGTGGACTTGGACTTTTGTTGAAGAGCCGTTCTCCAACCTCCGTTGCCTTGAACAAGTATTCCTTCGCCTGCTCCATCCAGGCCAACTGCCGTGTCTGGGTCGCAGCCAGGCTGTCCTAGAGCGGCTTGAGAGCAGCAGCCACCTTGTCTTCGAGGATGGCCTTGAGCTCCCTGTGCAGCAGGTCAGCCTGCATGGAGAAGGTGGACTGCAGGGCTGCTGTACTTGCCATTTTGAGGGCGTCGAGGTCTGGGAGCAGCGGTGGTTGTGGGGCAGGGACCACAGGCGGCACCTGGGAGTTAGTATCCGCACGCCAGTGCCCACCACCCCTGCTGCGGCCAGAGCGTCGTCTGTTCGGTTGAGCCTGACGATGCCTGCGCTGCTTGGAGGCTGCTGACGAAATGTTGGCCGCACGGCGATATTTACCGCCGCCCTCAGGCCCCTGGTGATGGTCATCGTCGTCATCCCGTTTGCTCGGTGGCCACTTGAAGGCAGAGTGGTCGTCAGCGGGCCCGTGCCTGTCGGTCCTGCTGCGATTCATGTCATCAGGATCGTCACGCTCATGGCGAGCGCGCTTGGCTGGGCGTGCGCGGCCCTCGCGGGTAGCAGAACCGCGGGCGTGGCCGTCCCTCCTGGACGCGTTGCGGTGGTCGTCAGAATGGCCACGTCTGCCTTGTTGGCGACACTGGCGTACCCAGCGGGTGGCCCAGTTACGCCGCGGCGTATCTAAAATTTTTAGCTTAAATTAGTCTTAATACATGTGTCAGTTAAAATTTTAATTTTAACAGATATTTAAATAGTAAATATACATGAATAATCTCAAAATATTGCTATTGTCTCTCTGAACCAGACTATTGCATAATCAAGATAATAAAGTGAGTTTCTAGGCATAGGCTACTCGCTATTTTTTAACTAAGTATCTAAATTAATGTTTACGTACTTAGTTTAGTATCTATTAGCCTTTTTATCTAATATCTTTTCTATTCAGATTTTGTTGCTCCGTCGTGATTTTGACACGAAATACACTTAGTTCTGTTGAAATCTTCAAGTGAAATACGTGAAACATTTAATTTTGAATGACAGAATATTTGATAAAAGAATAGAATTTTTGGTTTGTAATGCAGTGATAGAATATTTGGTGTTTTTATGAATATTTCTCTTCCTCTTTCTTACGAGTTCTGAGCTTACGATGCATTTATGAGTTAGATTTTCTTTAGAACGCATGTTTTCTAGACCTAGTAAACTAGACTAAAGTTTGATAGAATGGGATGGTTTTTTGGTCATCCGGGATAGAAAGGACAAATGCTCTGTAGTCTGCTAAGTTTTTTTTCTCTTCTAGCTTTCAGTGACTGACACTGTTATTATATTTGCTGTTGTCTTCGTCCGTACAGCTGAAAAAAATCTTTTGGCATACCCTTTCTAAAATTTTAGGGATGCCACTGGTTGGCGACCGTTGTCGTGGTGGCCATCAGGGAGGCTGAGGCGGCCTCCGAAGATGCTTCGCTTCTCCTCCGGCGCCTGTCCCTTGCGGCTCCGGTATTGGCCACCGTCTTCTGCCTGCAAGGATCAGCCTCCACAGCACTCTCTGTCAGGGCCGCCGGCCACCTGGTCTTCTGGCCATTCCAGGGGAGGGAGAGGGAGCCGGATTGGAGCGAGCTCGTCGCTGCCTGGTGGGACACCATCTTAGACACGGTAGTGTCACGAAGGAAGACGATGACAGACTGGCTTGAAGTTTGGCAGCTCAACTGCATCCTGCAAGTTAAAGGAGACAGCAGAGTAGTCTTCAATTACCTCCAGGTGTAGGAGAACCTCATACTTGAGTCTGAGCTGCCAACGATCCCGCGGCGAATTGGCGACAAGGACGTTGAGGACATGTCCGAGGGGCGGTGTGTGAAGATGAGCCACACCAACGATGTCCGGAGTCCAGGCATGCACCGGGATGCCATCCAGGCAAAGGCGCACCTTGAAGAAGAGGTGCATGCCGATAGCATAGGTAAGGCTGCGCCACTCATGCCAGCAAATCTCGATACCGTGTCTCTTGAAGCGCTTCTTCTTGCAGGCTTCCTCGGCGTGATGACGGTGCTCGAACCGAATGAGGAAAGGCTCCGGTTGGCAGGTACAGGGGCCATGGGATCATGGTGCATCCCTCCCATTCACGGCGGTCATGCTCCAGGTCGAAGGTTGCAGGACGTGGAGCGTGTCGACGTCCAGTCACATGTCAGGGTCACCGAGAGCCATTGGAGTGTTTGCTTTGGCAACGGAGCGGAGGAAGCAGCCTCTGGTCGTTGCAGGCTCGGTGAAGCCAGTTGACGAGGCGGCGGAGAAGGCTCAAGGCAGAAGTGCTCCTTGTGGCCAGATCTTCGGCACCGGAAGCAGCAGACCGGGTCACGGCAGTCAGCGGCGCGGTGATCTAGGGCGAGGCAGTTGAAGCAGCGGCCTACTGTCCGCCTTTTGAAAAGGCGGAGCTGGGGAAGCTGGTCCAGCCTAGGAGCAGGGACGGCCCCTCTTGAAGGCTGGTCGTGCCGGCCATACAGCGGCCGTGGCGCCTCGAGCATCGCCCGGAATGCGTCTCCCTTCTCTACCAGCGGCGGGAGCGCACAGGAGTCCACCCTTGGTCCTCGTGCTTGCACGTCGGGGGCGGGCTCCGCGGCAGAGACTTGGGGGCTGGGGCTGGATTACCAGCGGTCCGTCGCCCGAACCGGACGGTCTTGTGCTTGTCACTTCGACAGGGCACTGTAGCAGGTGGCACATTGAAGGAGCGGTCGGCGGGGTTTTTGGAGCGCTTGACGACTTCAGCAAA
>BCLG01000930.1:6784-23108 GCA_001602295.1 Zoysia matrella | reverse complement strand
AAGCGGCGGCCGGCGGGCGTTGGTTGGGCGCGGCGATGGCGGCGGCGAGGACGTCGCCAGGGAGGAGAGCGCTCCCCAACAAAATCTTACACCAAGCATACACCAAGAGGAAGATTTCACATTGCCAGTTCAAGAACAACACAAGCATCCTAGTAACAAAAGAGAGCAGAAATTAATTCTCACATCAACTCAAATGAGTGAATAGAATCTTAACAGCTACAATATTTATGCAAACCAACTTATTTATGGGTACCGAGCTTACATCAAGAGGAAGATTTCATACTGTCGGTTCAAGAACAACACAAGTACCCCACTAGTACACAAGAGTGCAGAAATTCCCACAGCAACTCAACTGAGCGAATAGAATCTTAACAGTTACAATATTTCACTATTTCTCTCCCTACACAGAACTCCAATTTCCTGATTCCAGGTTTCCTATTCGGCTTTATGCAAATGTCCCCTTCATGTCTCTCTGAAAATCTATACTAAACTTTAACTTAGAAACACATCAAAGAGCCCAAAGATAATGATCTCCGAGCCATTCTGAAACGCCCTTACAATAGTATCTGAAATGTGAACTAACGCTCATTCAGAAAATGGCTTCCGAGCCAAAAAGTACATCGGTGTGAAGATTTCCTTCCTGTATTTATTATCCTCGTCAGAATGTATGTTTACAATAGTACACAGGAGGGAAGATAAACAAACAATAGCTACGATACTTGCCACCCTCTACAAGACCTTCAGCAGCCTTTTCTAGGAAATCAGAGACCCTCTCACTGCCTTGTGGTGCAAGACCAACATATTCCAATGCCTTGACCTGAAAATTACCAAACATATTCAAATGCATAATCGAATCAACCACCCGGAGTACATGGTTAATAAAGGATTTATCATCTTGTAACTGTTAGTAGAATCTTAGAGAAAGAGAACAATATTTGATAATGAGAATGAAAGAGCAAGTTAACTAAAAAGAAGAAAGAAAGAAATAACTTGTTCTGCAATTGAGAAAAAGAGGCAGAAAGTTAAAAAATGTACTGTTATTAAAAAAAATAAACAACTTATTGGCCTTACCATTGTGCGAGTAACCATACGTCCCACAGATGTCAAACGGAAACTACTCAAAGAAAGTCTGCTTGGATCCAATGGCAAATACCATGGCACTGGGGAATCATCAGCAAGATTCATATCCCAAATAACCTATGTGAACATAGAGAGTTAAACTTTTATACCAATAGCCATAGCCACGAAAATTAATCATATCAAGGGGAACAAATTCTGTGGTACAGTAAGCATGCCTTTTCCAAAAGGTAAAATCTGACAAAACAAGATCAGAAAAACAAGTGAATGCAAAATATCTGTCTTACCTCAAACCCGGCATCTTTTACGAATTTTTTTAAATAATACGTATTTTTTCAAAAATTACAGAATTAATACTCGACGTTGGGAAATAACAAAAAAAAAAATACTAAGTCGGACGCTGGATGTGCGAGAACACAGAAGTCGAGCGTTGGTTATACGACTTCCTAGAAGTCGAACAATGGTTATTCGACTTTATAGAAGTCGAACACTGGTTCTTCGACTTCTCTAAAGTTGTGTATTCAGCATTTGATTTCGTGTTTTCGAATGGATTAGACAGACAATCAAATATCCAAAATTTGATTACACGAAATCAGACATCCAACATTCGACAAAACTTAAAAAATATTTTTGTACCCATGCAAAATATGTTTTCAATTATTTAGTAGTAGTTATTTATAATTTATTATTGTGTATGAATTTTGCAAAATGTTATTATTATAAACTTGATAATATTGATATTACAAAATAAAGGAATAGTAATATTATTGAAAAATTAAAATGGAGTAGATAATATTAATATTATAATAGCTCGACACATATATATGTTAATACATAAAATGGAATTACATAGTAGGCGAATAATAGCGTGTCTATAGTGCCATGCACCGAGGTAGTCCTAACACGCTTTAAGAAAACATAATTTTACGCGAGGTGGAATACAGATGCTCCATTTTTACTCTTACTCTAATGAAAATGGGAGGGTCCTGCGGAATAATTTGTGTTGTGCATATAGTTTATTAGCGGCGGTGGATTTGCAGGTCCAGACTTATGGTGTGGGCACCTGTAAAATACATCATCGCAGATGTTATTATCATCATCAACGATGCTGATGATATTCTCAGAGTCACCTACACGATGTTGTAGATTAGCTAGCTCCCCATACAACTGTGTCATCCGATTATGTAGGTATTTGATGTACACTTGAGTCGCGGGAATAGGCGGTGGATCAACCCAACGGGTCCATCCATGGTTCTCGTCATCATAGCACCACTACAAAAATAAAAACTATAAGTATAGATACACATAAAATGAAGAATGACCACGTAAAAAATAAGGTACTAACGGCTCCCTGCGGGCATCGAAAGAAGCGCCGACCAGCTCCCTCACCCCTCACTTTCATTTGCACAACACATTTTAGACCATGGTTGAACTTAGGCCACTCTTCCTTACTAGCATCATACGGGCGAAGTGGATTTCCCATCCTAAAATCTCTCCATGTTTTAAGTGAAAACTCGAGAATATTTTCTTCATATCAGTCTGGTTCAAAACTCCCATCGTATCTAAGTGGCGAATGCCTAATAGAACCAGCTCGCCTACCATTACCTCTACTCTCTATTTTGGTGGTTCAAACTTGGTTGAGCGTAGAATGGCGGAGAGGGGAGATGGCTCAATTTTACGGCCGATTCAAGGCGTGGTTGTGGCTTTGTAGGTGTCGTGTTGTCATATCATATCATGTCTAAGAGGACTCAATACTGTAGATGCATGCGCGTAGCTTTTAACTTTTTGTACATGTTTGGTACCCTTTTCTGTTGACATTAACAAGGCGATAATGGTCTTCTGCTTAAGTTGGAGCATCCCATGTGAGCTGCTGAGTCTCGCAGATATGGACTTGATCTATGCACCCTTTGTTTTCTGCCTATAAAATAGAGTTGGAGTGAAGGACTTTCACTTCACAGATCACAATGGCATCCGATGCAAATCAGGTGCTAAAAATCCCACCATAGGAAGATCAGCCATTCTGTGAATGTGGAGAGCGAGCTACACTTTTCATATACCGTGGTCGTAGGTATTTTCACTATCCAAAATTGGAACCTGATTGTCAGGTAACGATAGTACCTCATTCAACTACTTATGTTTATGCATTCATATGATTATAGTTTCTTACGTTACTAAACTTGAACTGCTTCTATTTCGTGTATACAAGCCATGTGAGTTTGAAGAATGATTGGACAATAGTTCTGTGCCAAAAAATCTTGCACATATCACAGAATTAGAAAGTGATGCTCAGTACTATATGCGTATGCGAGAGTTTGAGAGGATGCAACACACGCTGCTTGATACCCAACAACAACTACCTGAAAGAGAGATAGGACTTAAGATGCGACATGATGAACTAATTAGACGTCGCTCACATAGAGCACCATACGTAGCACAAAGAACAGCTGACCCCAAAAATACCGAGGAACATCTGCAGCTTCACCATCAGCGATAGCCCGTGAGTAGAAAATCCAACGTGCATCAACAGTGTCACCATATGTCGACGTGAACATAACCCAACCAAAAAATCATAGGAGGTATGCATCTAAGTGTCAAGCAACCTCTGTCGGCTCATGTGCCATGTTCTCAACCTGTAAAAGAACAACTTATTAAAATGTAGCATAATGATAATATATTAATGATATCAATAAAGAAAAGTACTAGTGTTCTCGAACCTTGAACTACTGTAACCACTGCTTCTTTGGCCATTTCTTTGTGTCGGTAAAGTTTGAGATACTGCACCCTCCACGACACATGCAAATCGGTCCGTCAAGTCCTATTGCCACCCAATAGGGGTGACGGAGAGCCCAATAAAATCACCAACAATGGGTAACCCAGTAAGCATTGTTACATCCTGCAAAGTGACAACCGTCTCCCCAAACGGCATATGGAATGTGTGGGTCTCAGGCCTCCAACAGTCCACTAGAGCCGATAGAAGTGACCGATCAAATGGAAACCGCCGTGAATGCTCTACATGAGGCTGTATGACATCATCATCCTCTTGATCATCATCAATACCTTCAATCATCTGCGTCAAAGGGAGCAATCCAGCTCTAGATAACCTGCAATGGATACAATTTATTTTACACCTCATATGAACACATATAAAATAAAAAAACATAAAAAATTATGAAGTATATAAAACCTGAGCAACCATCGTGAGTCAAGACGCCAAGCCTTCGTTGGTGTATGGGCCATCAACACAGGGACATTTGATACTCCATGTGAGGCAACTTCAAAAGCACGATGACGCTGGTTTAGAGAACAATCCAAGATCTCATAATGTGGGTCTATAGCTGCATTACATATAACTGATATAATTGAGCAACATAAAAATAATAGATGTGCAATTGTTTTCACAACATACACATGATTCATACAACATTAAAACATACAAAAGGGTGTTCTCACATAAAAAAATTACAATACAATTATAGATTACATGACACATAAGTAATCATATTACTTATAAACAGTGGCGGATCCAGGATCAAAATTTAGCTGTGGCGAACTAATCACCACTAATATTGACAACATACTATAAATATAGGCATCTATAATATAATATATAAGTAATTCACTTAGAAACAGGACAAATATGATCAAAACATTTTTTCAGCTCTAAGTATCATGAAAAAAGGCTATCAAATTGTTAATAGTACATACCACTTAGGCACTAATTGCGACGAGATCGAGGCAGATTCATTCTTCGATTTTTGATTGCTTGAAAACGCTTCATAATTCTCTCATCATCAAGAACTTTAAATATCTGACGCTCGGTGTAGCATATCATCAAATCATTGAGCCAGTCATCAGCAATCTTATTGCGTAAATCAGTTTTGATAATGTTCATAGCTGAAAATACTCTCTCCACAGATGCTGTTGCCACTGGTAAGATCAATGCTAACTCAATTAGACGGTAAACCAATGAAAAGACCACATGTTTTTCAGTTTCAACCATCTTCCCTGCTAGGCTTCCAAGATCATGACATGTAGTAAAATCATCAACTCGTCTCACATGCATAATGTATGTCTCAAGTTGATCCTTAATAGTTGCACGTTCAGCATTAGAGAAGTCTGCATCATAGATCTCTGCAAGTCGAGCAAGCTTATCAACATTGAACTTAGAGAAAGAGTCTCTCGGATCTAGACAGGAAAAACATATAAGCAACTCTGAAGAGACCTCATTAAATCGGCGGTTCATCTCGTGTTTATAGCATCTACAGCAGCATAGAAGGTATCAACACGATAATGATGGCCTTCAGTGATCATTATGCCTTTTTCTTGCCTTGATCTGCCCCATCTTGGTCTTGGTGCATCCATGTTTGGTATCTGAATATTTTTTGAATTACAGAAAACTTGAACTTCAGCAAGTAAGGGATCCCATCCATTGTTCCTCAAGTCAACTAATCGTGCCTTAACATCAACGAGCAATGACATGGCTTGAACTATATTCTGATCTCTCCTTTGCAAGAGAAGTGATAACTCATTTGTTATATGGAACAATTTCAGCATCATTTTCAAAATAAACACAAAGTTAAAGCTTTCCATTATGTGTACCAAACCTCCAGCATTAGATGCACGACGCTGATCCTGATTAACAAAAACTAACACCGGCAGCACGGCATCCCACATTGACTCAATTCGCTGCAATGTAGTAAAGTGTGAGCCCCATCTACTGTCTCCAGGTCTGACCAAGCTGGTGTCCTGATGCTGCCTTCTTCCTGAGAAAATCTCTCCACTTACCAATCTATTCATAATATTGTCATGGTGCTTCTCAGTTAACATATCCTTCCTTTTGCATGACACACTAGTGTTGGTTACTATCAAGTTGACATAGTCAAAGAAGTCCTTAATCCCTGCACAACATTCAGTCACTGCCATTACTACTAGCTGCAACTGATGTGCAAAACAATGAACATAGAAAGCATATGGATTTTCATCACAGATTTGCTTTTGCAAGCCATTAAATTCTCCTCTCATATTGGACGCACCATCGTATCCTTGTCCTCGTAACCTAGCAATAGGTAAGTTATGCTTACCAAGCATCTGAACAAAAGCACTCTTCAATGCATCAGACGATGTGTCCTTGACATGCTGTAATCCCAAAAATCTCTCCATTACCTGCCCTTTATTATTAACAAACCTACATGTCAGTGAAATTAATTAGTTTATGCTGCAAGAAAATAGTTGACTAAACTGAAAGATGCAAAAAAACAGAACATGCTTACCTTAAAATCACAGCCATTTGCTCTTTTATTGATATGTCACGGGATTCATCAATGAGGACAGAGAAAAGACCATCTCCAATCTCTCCCATGATAACATCAGTGATCTCTTCGGCGCAAGACTGAGTAAGGTCCTTCTGGATACTTGGTGCAAGCATTTGGCAATTGACAGGGCATAACTCATCAAATGCTTCCCTCACATCTTCCTTCTTGTCTTTATACCAATCAATCATCTCCCGATAGTTTCCCTTATTTAGAGAGGAGGCTGATTCATCGTGCCCACGGAAAGCATGACCTTGCATAAGGAGATATCTAGCACAATCTAATGCAGCTCTAAAACGAATTTTGTACCTCATTTATGACTCTTTGCTATAATTTCAAATTTTAGTTGCCACACTTGACCTTTGGTTCTTAAAATCCTCACATGCTTGTCTTGCATATGTATGAAGACTGTCAACACCACCAACATGTCTAGGAAGTGCTTTGTATGCATTTTTCCAAGTGTGAAAGCCTACTTTTGTGAAGGCATCATGACCAAAATGACCATTGGATGGCTGCTGATTAAAAAGAAAACAGTAAAAGCAGTAAGCAGCATCTTTGGCCACACTATATTCCAACCAATCATATGTTTTGAGCCATTTTTCACAAAAAGACATGTAGTCTTTGCTTCTACTGCCACAAGGTTTGCGAGGAAAATTATGACCAATAGGTTGTGTTGGACCCTTCAACAAATAAGCTCTCTTCACTTGGTCTCTAATGTCAGGATGAAAATTTTCAACTGAAATCGAAGTCCTGGATCTGCAATGATGTAATCTTGACTGAATTCTGTAATAAAAACTTCACCTTCTTCTTGTTGTGTTTCCGGTGCCGGGGGTTGCTCAGATTGTGTTTGTGGAATAGGATCATCAATCTGACCATCATTATCTACTTCTGTAGCAGCTGTAGGTTGTTCTTGAGTGGATGCAGCAGCACTTCCACTTGCGCCAGTACTTGGTCCAGAAATCATACTAAAGTATCTTTTCAAGCCCACAACTAGTAATTATTAAATATACTATATTAGACTTTAGATCAACACACGAATGTTTCATACAATCCTATTGACAAATTGGCAAATGCAAAATCACAAACCTCTTGTTTTTTTGCCCATTTGGCTTGACCGATGGGATTGCGCCCTTCTCTGGTTCCCTGTCATAGAACCATCACGATCTCGCGAAGACTGATCAACTGCACCTGCAATTTCTCCTTCGCCGTGGTCTGCCATTCCTAGGGTGCGAGCTCCATCGGTCATGGCGTCGGAGGCAGCACCTTCTGCCTTGTAGCAATGGCAAGAGTCGATTGATTTCCATCATTAGAGGCTAGAATCGTGGGGCTACTAACTGCACGGTTGACCCACAAACGGTTCAGCTTCAGCCCATTAGAATTTAAAAGCCCAAGTCGTGACTCCTATCCAGACTCCAGAGCCCATCTCGTCTCGGTATACGACTCAAGTATACGGCAGTATAAGTATACGGTTCATCTATACTTGATCCTACTCGGCCTGCTCGCTGCTGGGCAGGTAATCCGCCACTGCTTATAAAGCATATCCATCATACGCTTCTCCATAGTGTTCACCGCGACGATCCCCTACACGTCGAGTAGAAGTTGATGCTCCACCTTCGCATTCCTTATTATGTGTACAATCTTTTTTCTTGTGACCATACTCATCACATTCAATGCATCGCCTTATAGGTCCTCCAACCTCAGCTTCATCCATGTCCTCCAACCTCCAATCCTCAGTCTGCGGACGACCATCTTGCCCATGACGATGTCTAAGAAAATTTTGATCGGGCAAACAAAGTACCGTATCTTTGTTATATTCTGTGAAGTCAAAATGTGCAGCAAATCCATAAAACTCTCCAGTCTAAGTATTCACCACATTTTCTTTTAAATAGAATGGTGAAACATATAATGCCGTATTCACACCAATCTGTGACAGTGCTGCAAGAACATGTGAACATGGAATGTGTAGCAACTTCTGCTTATTGCATGTACACTGACACCGTCCATTTAATTGAACTCCTAAATTAACCTCATGTGTAACAACTCTTGTCTCACTTTCTACCTCTCCTTTGACTCTCAAAGTTATCTCAAATCGATGCTCTATTTCGCCCATGCTACGCACCATGTGTTGAACAGATTTCTCATTCTTTTCTATCAAATGCTTCATCATACGAAAACAATATGGGGTATCCATAGTTGAGCTATGGAGTACAGCAGCTGCGTGCCTCTTTTGGTAGTACCGAATGAGGCCATGCAACATCTCTTCCACAATTTCAATTAGAGGTAATTCACGTAACCTTCTAATAACCCAATTGTATATGTCAGCTATGTTTGTAGTCATGATGGCACACCTAGCACCACCACTGTCATAGAGCAAGTACCACTTCTCCTTTGGCTCTGCTTCAATCCAGTGTGAGAAACACTTGATATTCCTCGATGACCTCCTTCGAACATTTGGAGGGTCCAATCCTTCACCAAGGGCTAGTAGCACTCGATACAGTCTCCTCATGTGTTGGTGGTTTCTTTTATCTTTCTTAGATGTGAGTCCTTGTGTTCTTGTCTAGTTTTGTTCAAAGGCCTCAAACTTGCGACTTTGGTTCTGACTACATAATCTTTTAAACATTTTCATGAGAGACATGTTCTTAAATTGCTTATAAAAATTAGCTCCCATATGTCGCATGCACCACTTGCTCTACAAATCAGGTCATGGATATGCTTAATTGGGATCCTCTTGCAATGTTTTGGCCTTTTGCTTCGCCCTCCAAGCTTTTTGATAACTTATATCATACTTAAATTTCCTTAAAATTGAGAGTTGGATGTATGAGCACTGCATATCTCGCTTCTCAATAATCTCCACGAACAATTTATTTGCAATAAATGAAGCTCTCAGGTTGCAATGCTTACAACCGACGTTTTGAAGTGTGCAGCTATGTTCACAAACTTTAGAGACCAACCAATGTGTCTCATGCTTTGGCTTGTATGCATGAACATAGAAACATCATCCAGTTTCTGCACTTCACACTGTACTTGTTAGGGCTAGAATTAACAATCCACACCTCTCTATGGGATAGAACCACCCAACACACTACAACATCTTTCAATTTAGACTTATTAGAAAAGAGCTGATTCACATGAATCGTACTGAATCCATACTCTCAACAAGAACGTTGGTTATCCATCATCTGCATTGATACTTTTTCAGGTCTATCCCATTCATCTAGGATGGGATTACCTCCAAACTGATTGTCATCCTATTCCTCATTGTCATCTTCATCACCACCAACTGACACCTGCTCAGCCTCATAAGTTATACTAAGATCCACATTCTCCAGCTCTTCAACAATTCTTTCATCAATATCTCCAACATCAGCTTGGCCCTCAAGAACCTCAGCGTCACCAATATTGTTATGATGCAGAGTCTCTAAACCTTGCCTAACTTCTTCAGTTGTCACCATCATTTCGTGACAATCATTATCATTTTTAACCACATTTGTTGCACTGCTATGTGAGGCCACATCATTATGTTCATATAACTCTTTTGGACAAGGCTGCATAAATATAATAAATTGAGCGTTTCTTCTCCGACACCAATCCAACCATTACAATCACTTTGTTGTCTGACATACCAACTTCATCTCCCAACGAACCAGATGAAATATCCGGTCTACAAGCATTGCACCTTAACTGAATAAATACTAGAGTCCAACTGAAAAAAATTTGTCAACCAAACTATAATCTCCATCATTCTTGACGCGTACGGGTTAGGGTGTTCTATGTCCATATATGAAAAATTGCTCAGGTCAACACTATTTGGACTATTTCGAATTTCTCCGGTGCCATAATAAATTCTAAAAGTTATCATATTGAATTCACCAATCTCTATCAAAAAATTTAATATCATTAATATGTTTTCTAAATCTAATTTTAATGTCTACAGATCAATATTTCATTCATTACTTAGTTTATACTTAACACTAGTATATTGTACTAATAATATTACGTAAATATTATTATATTATTTACTATCCTAATACTCGATATTATATCATGTATACATAATATGATTTCTATCAACAATCTATTTTATAAGACCATTATTACAAATATAATCATATGCTAACAAATTTATAAAAATTATATACTAATATGTACTAAGTTAGTTTACCTATACAAATATGAAATATGAACTATTCTTTTACAATATATTATTAACTTAATTACAATAATGTATACAAACTTAAATACTAGAACATAAAATAGAAAAAAAAAACTAACTGTCCAGCCGGTGTGCGCTCGCGCTGCCACCGCCGCCTGCCACCACCCGCTTGCCGCCGCACTCAGGCGCGCTAGCGCGACACGCTGGCTCGGTGCCGAGAGAGGGCGAGAGTGAGAGAGAGAGAAAGCGCAAGCGAGCACGGGCGCGGGCCAAAGCAGTAGTTGAACGCCGGTTGACCGATAGACAGAGAAATCGAATCACGGGCGTGCGACAATGAGTAGTCGAAAGTTCAGAGTTCAACTTCTCTGGCGTCCTCTGCCAGCGCCGCCCGAGATTTTGAACGTTGGCCGTTCAAATACTCTGAAATCGTATCTTCAGTGTTCGACTTCACAGAAATCGAATATCCAGCGCTTGACTACATAAATTTCGCATATCCAGTATTCGAATGTGTAATATTTCTGAAATTTTGTTACTTCGGGTATTTTTTCTGTTAATAACAATTATAACAGTATTATTTTAAAAAATTCCATATTTTACTGCCTGAAGACATTGCCTAGTACTTCTGATATCTGGTAGACCATCGCCAAACTCAATTTCATCCTTAATCCTTTTATGGGTTGCATTATTGCGGTCATAATGATCAGTAATGCACCACTCGTATACAGCAAAGCACTGGCCAGGTTTCAAAACACGATAGATCTCCTTATAGCAGCCAACCTTTAAACAGAAAATAGCAATTGAGTTTAGAATTGCAAAAATGTAATCGGACGAGTCTTAGTACAGAAAGCACAGATGTGAAAATTTTGAAATATTACCGGGTCAGGTGCATGGCATGTCGCCTCAATAGCATAAACAGCATCGAAGGTGTTATCAGCAAATGGCATCTTCATGAAATCTGGCTGCGCCATACAAATATGTGGAAAATGTAAGCCTTTGAACTCTATATAAAGTGCCATTTGTAACAACTGAACACAGCCATCAAATGCATAAAGCTGTTGATATAACAAAAAATTGCCTTATAGGCTAATCACTTTTATATGTAAAGAGAAGCAACTGCAAAGTTATTTTCCAACACTGACCATAATGATAAGAGCAGCAAACCAAAACAAAAATCTAAACCAAGAATGAAATGTGATCAGGGGATAAGAAAGCTATACCTTTACAAAATCACATGTCCCACTAACTCCTGCCAACCGGTTGAGCTCCTGGGTATTAGAATATCAATTTAACATAAGACAAACATGCATGATAACTATGGCAACAATAAACATTATTAACTTAAAATATGATTTTTAGTATAACCTTTCCCCTAGATATCTGGTATTCATTGTTGTTGAATCCAGTAACTGAAGTTAAACTGCAGCAAGCAATTGCATTATTCAGTTGGGTCTGTTGTGTGAGATGAAAATGGATCTATATTGAGATAAAAGACAATAGTTCTCCGAATAAAGAATGATCTATTTAGTTTTGTTTCCAATCCGAGAGAGCACCATCCCTCCCAAAAGGAATTGATAAAGTCATAAGGGTCAACCAGCTATCGTAAAATTGGCCATATATTTTAAGCGTTACAATAGAGGCCAGAAAAAGTCACAAGTATCATGGAATCAAACCTCAATCTTGCAATTTCTCTCAATGGCCCACCAATGCCACAGCCCACATCCAAAACCTACAGCTCAAATGAAAAGCACACATGTTTCTGTTATAGCAAGAGCAGCAAATAATTGAGCGATGGATTTCAATAAGAAAACTGACCTTCATTCCTGGCTTCAACCCAAACTGCAGGGCAAGAAAATGCTCATGTCGCTTAATGCTTTCACGTAATGATTCTTTATTCCATCTACATAATACTTGTAGTTCAGTATCCAATTATCACAAATCACATGTGCTACCTTTTCCAGTGTTTCCTAGAACAGGCATAGAAAGAATTTTTTGTATGACAGTAGAGTTTTTTGTTCTGACAAATTAAATACCAGAAATTAATTCTTTCCTGAAATTGTCAAGTGCCTCGACACCCAACGCCGCTGAACCACGACTACGTAACTCGTAGTCGTGCTCCAGTCCTCACCGCGAGGTTATACCCCTCTGCAGGTGGCTTGAGACTGATAGGAGGAGGAAGAGGATTGGGGATAATAACCTTCCTTCCCCTTTTCAGCGTCTCATTACAAGCTTATATGGCCATTGGCCCAACCGATGGAGGAAGTCTCTCCTTAATTCTAGAAATTACAAAAATAGCAATTGAAATCCTACTTTCCTTCTTAGCCACTGGCAGCAGCCTCGTCGCGCTCCTCGCGCGCGCGATCCGCGTGCTCGGCCGCCCGGCGCACATCACGGGCGCGCCTGCGTCTGGTGTACGTGCGACCGTACATGACATCTCCCCCTCCGTCGAAGTCCAGCTCGTCCTCGAGCTAAAATTCCAGGTACTTAGCGCGGAAATCGTCGAGATCTTCCCACGTTGCCGATGCAGCGGACTCGTCGTGCCACTGGACGAGCACCTGACGAACGCCGCGCCCCAGGCGAGCGCGCGTGACCCGTGCAGGCTCTGGAACAACAGCGCCATAGACAGTAGGAGGCAGCACCAGGGGGGTGTCTGGCGGAGCGCCGACGAACTTCTTGAGCACGCCAACATGGAACACATCATGAAGACGGGCTCCCTGCGGAAGCTGCAGCCGCACGGCGACGTCGTTGATGACTTCCGTGACGCGGTAGGGCCTGACGTAACGAGGCTTAAGCTTCCCCTTGGGTGCATGCGGCAGGGACGAGGCTGCGCGCTGGCGGAGTCGAAGGAGGACCCAGTCGCCCTCCTGGTAGGACACCGGGCGCTGATGCCGGTCGTAGTGGCGCTTCTGCACCGCTTGCACCTGCTCGAGGCGGTAGCGGACGTCGGCGAGGAAGGCCTCGCGAGCTTCCATCTCCTGGGCGACAGCTGCAACACGAGTCTCACCAGGCTCGTAGGAGCGGATGGAGGGCGGGTCGCGGCCGTAGACCACCTGGAACGGCGTCTCGTGGAGCGAGGACTGGTAGGCCGTGTTGTAGATGTACTCGGCCCATGGCAGCCAGCGCAGCCACTGTCGGGGGCGATCGCCGGTGAAGCAGCGCAGGTACATGACGATGACTCGATTAGCAGCCTCCGTCTGGCCATCCGTCTGGGGGTGGAACGCTGATGACATGTGCAGCTTCGTGCCCATGAGGCGCATGAGCTCGCGCCAGAACGCCGAGGTGAACACCGGGTCACGATCGGACACGATGGACTGTGGAATCCCGTGGAGGCGCACAATGTCGACGGTATATGGGTGCGCCAAGGGAATGAAGTGGCACTACTTGCTGAAGCGGTCCACGACGGAAAGGATGACCGTCTTGCCGTGCACCCGGGGTAGCGCCTCCATGAAGTCGAGGCCGATGTCCGCCCAGACCAAGGATGGCACCGGTAATGGTTGCAATAAGCCGGCCGGGTGGAGATGTTCCGACTTGTACCTCTGACAGGTCGCACACGCCCGCACAAAGTCCTGCACCAAACGACGCATGTTGGGAAAATGGAAGTCGCGGCGGAGGCGGTGAAGTGTGCGGTGGACGCCCTCATGGCCGTCGTCATGGACCGCGGCCAGGATCTCTTGCAGGAGCGGCGAGGCAGGTGGGATGTAGAGGCGCCCGTCGAACACGATCATGCCGTCGACCACGGCCCACGGCGCAGCCCGTGTGCCCGTGCGGACCTCGGCGTGGACGGCGGCCAGAGCCGGGTCCGTGGCCTGGGCGTGGCGTAGAAGATCGATGAAGTCGAACCGGGGCGCGAAGATGGCCAGCAGCTCGCCCTCCTCATTGTCGCGGCGGGAGAGGGCGTCAGCGACGGTGTTCGTTGCGCCAGACCTGTACTCCACAGAGAAATCGAAGCCCAAAAGCTTCCCGACCCAGTGGTGCTGCGGGATTGTGGCGAGGCGCTGGTCGAGGATGTACTTGAGGCTGTAGTGGTCCGTTTTGACGATGAAGCGCCACCCCCACAGGTACGGTTGCTAATGCCGAACCGCCTGTACAAGGCCGATGAGCTCCCGCTTGTACGCGGCGAGGGCGCGGTGTCGAGGGGCGACAGGGCGGCTGAAGAAGGCGACCGGATGACCATCCTGTACAAGGACGGCGCCGAAGCCATGTGACGACGCGTCGCACTCGACGGTGAAGAGCTTGGCGAAGTCCGGCATGGCGAGAACGGGGGCCGTTGTGACCGCGGTCTTGAGGGCCGCGAACGCCGCTGCTGCCGCGTCGTCCCAAGAAAAGCTGTCCTTCTTGAGGAGGGCAGTGAGCGGCGCCGCGACCGTGCCATAGTTGTGGACGAACTTGCGGTAGTAGCCGGCCAAGCCGAGGAAGCCGCGCACGGCCCGAGCCGAACGGGGAGGCGGCCAGTCGAGGATAGCCTGCACCTTGGCCGGGTCCATGGCGACGCCCTCTGTGGATATCACATGGCTGAGGTAGGCGACGGAGGGGGCGCCGAAAGAGCATTTGGTGCGCTTGACGAAGAGGTGGTGCCGGCGCAGCTCGGTGAGGACGGACGAAGGTGACCCGCCCAAGTCTTGCTATAGATCAAAATGTCGTCAAAAAAGACAAGTACGAAACGGTGCAGGAAGGGGCGGAGTACATCATTCATGAGGGCCTGGAATGTAGCTGGGGCGTTGGAGAGCCCAAATGCCATCACCAGGAACTCGTAGAGGCCGTCGTGGGTGCGGAATGCGGTCTTGTGCACATCTTCCGGCCGCATGCGCACCTGATGGTACCCGGACTGAAGGTCCAGCTTGGAGAAGAACCGCGCGCCATGGAGCTCGTCGACCACGGGGATGGGGAACGCGTCCTTGACAGTGAGCGCGTTCAGGGCGCGGTAGTCGACGCAGAAGCGCCAGGAGCCGTCAGGCTTCTTGACGAGGAGGACCGGCGACGAGAATGGAGAGTCGCTGCGGCGGACGATACCTTGCTCGATCATGGCGGCACACTGCCGCTCAAGCTCGTCCTTGTGGGCTGCCAGATACCTGTACGGGCGGACGGCCACCGGCTGGGCGTCCAGCTTGAGGATGATGCGGTGGTCGTGCGCACGCTTGGGGGGCAGTCCCGTGGGCTCGGCGAAGATCTCCCCGAAGGCCGCCAAGATCCTATCCAGGAGGGGCTCGCTGGTTGTGGTGGCGCCGATAGCCAGGGCGCCGGAAATTGGCACGCCTGACCAGCAGACGGCGCGCCCTTGGTGCTGGAACGTCATCCGGCGGTTGGCCAAGTCCCAGACGATGGGCCCCAAGGCGCCGAGCCACCGGGTGCCCAGCACCACATCGTAGCCCGCCAATGGCATCACGAAGAGGTCGGCCGGGAACGCGGCGCCGTCGATGGTGAGTGGCGCGGCCCTGATGACGCCCGCGCACGTGACGCGCTCGCCGTTGGCGACCATGGCCGTGAGACGGGGTCGCTGATGCAAGGGTAGGCCGGAACGCCGCGCCGCCGTCTCCGAGATGAAGTTGTGCGTGCTGCCGGAGTCCAGGAGGGCGACGAGCGACGTGGGCCCAAGCGAGACCGCGACCTGCATGGTGTCGGCAATGGAGACCCCGGCCAGGGCCTGCAGGGAGAACAGGGGTGCCTCGGCGTCCTGGTTCGCGGTACCCGCGGCATCGTCGGCGTCGGAGAGCTCCACCCCATCGATGAAGAAGATGCGGCGGCAGACACGGTTGTGGCCGCGTGTGTACTGCTCGTCGCAGTTGTAGCA
>BCLG01000929.1:134004-145160 GCA_001602295.1 Zoysia matrella | reverse complement strand
AACGATACAGTGGGGGTATACCACAAACATATGTAAGCAACCAAAAGTTAAAGCACAAATCGCAGGGCACAACTCTACTACCAAAAGATAGCGCTAGGGTTTACACCATCGCAGATGATCTTGCCTCCTGAAAGGCTGAAACTACACCAGAACCTGACAAGAAAAGAGAAAAACAAAATCGCATCATTTGCTAACCCCACCATGGTCAGGCAGATCCGCATCTCAAATAAGGTCCAACACTTGAGGAACTAATCGCGAGCCCAGAGATCGCATCAACGTCACTTCCCGTACAGAAATCGTTCCAACAAGAATCCATGGTGACTCGCGCCTAGCAAGAGGATGGAGAGGGAAGTGGTGGGGAAGGGAAGGAAGATACCTTGATGTAGACGTTCTCGGCGGCCTTCTCCTCCTCGCTGAGGACCTTGCCGCCGGAGGAGCGGAACCTGCGCTGCACGAGCCTCGCCGCTACCCTGGCCGCCATCCCTGGAAGACGATGAGTCACCAGTTCGCTGCTCCGCCGCCGCCGCCTTGCCTTGGCCTTTGCCCCCTGCTGCTCTCACCGAAGACGAAAGAAATGCGCGGATGTGCACAGCAGCTTCCCAAAACCGAATAACAAGGGCACAAGGCCAGCGCCCGCAGTGGTCGCTACGATTGCACTTTGACCCTTCTAAAAGTAAAGTATCTGAGATATAACCTGTAGAGTCAAGGATGCTTTCTTCTGCATTTGGAGGTACAGGGAGGTAGATGCAAATTCCGTTCGCGGACAGAATGCTCCCGAGCCATTTCCAGCCCTCCGATCTAATCGACGGTCAGCAGTATGCGTCGCCGCCGAAACCCTAGCCTCAAGCCATATATACCTGCTGCTCGTTTCCACCCTCGACTCCCGCCGCCGCGACCGCACCCTCTTCTCAGCCATTTCGCCTGCCTCGCGCCGCCGAGGCCTCACGTCGCCATGGTACAGACCTTCACCGACCCGCAGCTTGTTCGATTGTTACTGACCTTCTCAATCACTCTCGCAGGCTCCCAAGAAGGACAAGGCCCCGCCGCCGTCGTCCAAACCAGCCAAGTCCGGCGGTGGCAAGCAGAAGAAGAAGGTAACGTTGTCTTCTTCGCTCCTCTCATCACCTCGATTCACTTGGGTTTCCGATCTGTGGGTAAAGGTTCTCATCATGTCGTTTTGGGGATTTTTCTCTTTGCAGAAGTGGAGCAAGGGGAAGCAAAAGGAAAAGGTGAACAACGCGGTGCTATTCGACCAGGCCACCTACGACAAGATGCTCTCCGAGGCGCCCAAGTTCAAGCAGATCACTCCTTCCGTCCTCTCCGAGCGTCTTAGGGTATGGAATTATGGCATGGACCCCGTTTGCTTTTTGTGTCTTGTTGGCGGTAGATCATGCTTAGTAGCTTGTGTTGGAAACGCGTTCGTTAGGCTAATTTGGGTGCCACGTCATTCCTCTTGTTACAGTTCGTGGTAATATCACTCATCATGATCCATGCCCGCCTAATGTTTGTTTGCTAGTTAATTGGGTCGGTAGTACATTAGCGTACATGTTTATGGCTTTCCAATGCAATGCTTGTTTGCCACATTCTATAAACTTATGCGCTAATTAAGTTGATTAATATGTTTTCATGATGCTATAACTTTGCTCCGTATCGGTGGTGACATGTGGGGGGGGGGGGATCAGAACTAACCCCGTTTTAGGTTCGGTCTAGGGATGAGCACACTGCAGTCTCAAAGGTGATTTGAGGATCAGACCACCTGAAGGTGTAATATCCTACATCCTGTGTCTGTATATTGCTCTGTTGGAGTAATACTCGGCGAGTACATGGAGAGGAGCTCCTTGAGCTCGAGAATTTTGAGGGAGGATTAGAAAGGAGTCGTCCCCGTTACCTGCCCTAGTTCCTCTTCTCTTTTATATTCTAATAAGAGGTAGACTACATTGGTTGGCACAGGGTGGAAAAAGTAAATGAGACATGACTTTCACTGATGATGGGATGCTTGTTTTTTGCCCATGCTTTGCGCGCTGGAGTGGCCTCGCCACCATTTTACTTTGTACAATGCATGTAGTGTTCTTGAGTGGGCAGGAGGCTTACCTCTTTACTAAATTGCCTCATGTGTCATCTTTGCGAACCCTGTTCCCATATCACCGACACTCCCTAAAATAAGGTAGCCCTTGATCAGCGTGCTTGATATTTAGTGTGAGTGATGGTTTGTATAACCTGTTGTTGCTGTCGTTTTGGACTTTACTTTAGTCAAACATTGGGAATATAAATTATAAATAACTTTTAAGTTGTTAAGTTTAGAAATATGAAGATCATATGAATAGATTTGGTTTAAAAAATACGTTTATAAAAGTATATATATGTCACTTTTTGGTAAATATTTTTAGAAAAAATCAAAGTCAAAGTTATGCTTTGGAGACTCTGTCGTCCTGAATTGTGAGTATGGAGGGAGTATTTTTATTCACTGACTAACGCTGTTAGCTTATTAACATAGTTGGTATTATTAATGGGTACTCCCTCCGTTCTTAAAATGATGTTGCCGTTGACTTCAAATCTCAGCTTTGACCATTCGTTTTATTCAAAAAATTAGTTCAAATTTGTAAAATTTTGAACCATGTTTCAAATATATTTGATGATAAAGCAAATTATAATAAAATATATGATATTTATCATAATTTTTTGTATAAGACAAATAGTCAAAGTTGAGGTTCGAAGTCAACGGCGACATCAATTTAAGAACGGAGGGAGTATGTTTCTAAAGCATAGCGTGATTCTGTTTTCTGAAGCCCACATATCTTATGGTTGGATGCCCCTAGACGTTTAAGGCTGTCCGGAAGACCTATAGTATACTATCTGTGTTGGAACTGCTCATAGCGCATTCTATTGTTTTTCTAATCACCATGAAGAATGCATGCGTTATGATTTGGAATCATCTTATTTATTAGTTTGCTATCTGCTAGCCGCTTAAACTGTATGCATACCTGATTTATCTCATTAAGTCAGCATATCATAATTACTGAGGCAAATTATTCTCTCTTTTTCTACCTACAGGTGAATGGATCTCTGGCACGCAGGGCTATCAAGGAGCTGATGGCAAGGGGCCTCATAAGGATGGTTTCTGTTCACTCCAGCCAGCAGATATACACCAGGGCGACAAACACATAGAGGGATGTTTTGCATCTTGTGGCCGTTCACTAGTCCTCGAGGTTGAGGACGTGATGTTGCTCTTATATTTAAGTTTCTCCTAAACAAGGCAATTTAGTGGGTGTTACAGTTGACCTAGAGAGTGTTGAATGTTTTTGAAAGTATGCTACTATTTTATGTTAGCGGCCAGGATTTATCTGAATTTGGTGTATCTATCTTTCTATCAGATTATTTGTTGCTTGTTGCCGTTGACCTGTGTGCTTATGTCGAATATTGCTTAATTTACTGTTGTTTCTGAAGGTATCCCTTCGCTTATCATTCTTAACAGTGATGGTGTGGTTGGTTGAAGGGCAAGCATGGATTGGAGATGGCAGCTCAGTTTGTGTTTGTAGGGTGGATTGGGTTGCCTAAATTTTTGTTTGGTTGGTGTGTTGAGATGGATGAATTGGGTGTGTTCACTAGTCCCATACAAGGGTGAGTTCAGATGTATAGAATCATATAGCAAAATTAATAATTAACTTAGCAATTGTGTAATTAGAAAAGAATGTTTAATTAACAATAAATTAAATTGCTATGCTTGCCTCATACTCTGTTCTTAAATTTATTTTGACGTTGACTTTTAACTTCAATTTTAATTATTTTTTGTACAAATTTTTTTTTGATAAATATTATATATTTTGTTATAATTTATAGCGGCGACATTAATTTAAGAATGGAGTAAAAAAAACACACATTGCTTGTCATAAACCTAATCTTGATCTCGCTAAAAAAACAAGACAGAGATGAGGATGCAGCTCAAGCTGTTGGGACCGTGGGAGGTGGTGGCTGTGGTGTTCAGGGGCAGACGACACAAGTTCATGAGAGGCGGTGACGGTGGTGGGGCTCGGGGTAGGGTGCTAGTGTTCACGGGAGGTGGCGTGGAGCTGGTGGGCGGTGGCGCCCATGGTGGAAGGAAGGCGACGGGAGCGCCAGTCAAGCACGGGTGGCCTCGTCCTGGCAAATTGGCTGTTGGTGATTACCACAGCTCGTAATCGTAAAACACATCACGAATAATGAAGCATTCTACCATGAATTTGACCGGTTGCAGTTTCGTATATGCAATCTTGATGCCTGTTGAGTCCAGTGAGCAATCATTAGTGGAATTCATATTTACCAAGTTTACATGGCACAAGCGCCCTTGGCGCTTTCTTAGGTTCCTCCAGTTCCTTGCCAAGAAACCTGGCTACAAATTTCGCAGCTTCATGATCACCATGGCACAAGCAAAAGCACTAGAACATATTGTTCTAGGCAACTGGACAGATCGCAATGGCGTTTTAGCCACTCGGTTGGGTTCATGGCACTTGCGCTATCTACCCGACAAAGAGTGCACCAGCGAGGACGAGGAGCACTTCCGCGGAGCGTGGATGGCCAGATGGGTGTGCATAGGGTTGATGGAGTCCAGCTGAAACATGAGCATGGCGTATGACACGTTCTGGCCGACGAGCGCTGGGAACTCCTTCACGCTGCCCTTCGCCATGAAGCTCGGCATCTGTATGCTCTTGTTCATGTTCATCACAGCGCTAAAGCCTAAGCACCTGTAGAACGCACCAGTGATGGTGGCGGGGTTGGCGTTCGATGTGATGATGAAGTCAGTGAGGATGTCCCAGCGAGGGCCTTGCACAACATCCAATAAGTAGCCAAAGGAGGCTTGAGCATGGGAGTTGTCATCTTCTCCAGAAGCATCTTAACAGAAGATGAAAGTTGCTCTGCTAGATTCTCTAATAATATAGTAAAATTTTTCTTATCTGTAGTTGAGGACTGCAGGATCAGACACGTGAGGGGCTGAGAGGTGCCGCAATTTTTTTTTTTTTTGCGTGGGTGGGGGAGGGGGGTTTGGCCTCACGGCTGGCTGGTCAATGTTCTCAATTTTGTTTCTCTCTTGGTTGAATGTAGTGCCACTAATTTATGGTTGAGTTGAAGAGCAAGCGGATGGTAGCATCAAAAATATCAACCATCAGTAAAGACACATTCGTTGGTTCCTTCGTGTTGTCAATCGCATAATTATTTCTTGTGGTATTCATAAAATTTTAGTTGGAGAACCTCACAGAATAGAGGTAGTTTAACACCGCGGCATTCCTTAAGTAGGAGCAAAGCTTCTACACATCAATAAATGTCACAACGATACATGATGGGCGGGTTGTGACGTTCACATTCCCAGGGCAAAACGCTATGGCATGCACAATGTTTGGGCAAGTAGCCATGGGAGACAGTTGCTAACAGGCTCATAGAAGTTGACATGTTCTACGGAAGCGTGTCGGATTGAAGATGAGCATTGCTCTACTAGATGCTCTAAAAGCTGTAGTAACATATTTTCTTGTCTACGGCTGAGGACCGCAAAATCATACACGTGAGAGACCGGAAGGTGTTGCATGTTTTTTCCTGCAGGGCCGGGGGGAGCTTTGGCCCCCATGGCTGCCCGAAGAACTTTCTAACTTTTGTTTCTTTCTTGTTTAATGTAGCGTTGTATAATTTGTGGTGGAGTTTTGATAGAAATCAGACAACAGCATCGAAAACATGCACCATTGTTGAGGACGCCTCTGTTGGTTCCTTCATATTTACAATCACATAATTGTTTCTTATGGTGCTGATGAATTTTTTGTTGGAGAACCACACAGAGCAGAGGTATGTTTAACATTGTGATGTCCCTTCAGTACGGGCATATCTGCTGCACGTTAATGGATGCCACAGTGAGAAATGATGGGCATGCCTGAGGTTCACATCCCCACAGCAGAAGGCTAGGGCATGCACAATGTCCGACAAGTAGCCGAGGGAGGTATATGTGATTAGGCTCGTTGTAGTTGCCATCTTCTCTGAAAGTGCCCCGCACAGAAGTTGTCGGCCAGAGAACATCTTCACTTTCATTTCACCCTTAGTTGAACGTTGCGCCGAATAATTTATGATAGATTTGAATAATGACTATAGAGCAGCATCAAAGACATGTACCATCGGTAAAGATACCTATGTTGGTTCCTTCATGTTGTTAATCGAAAACTATTTCTTGTGGTGTTGATAAAATTTTCGTTGGAGAACAGCACAAAGCAGAAGTTGTTTAACATTGCGACGCCCCGTTAGTGCAAGCATAGGTGCTGCGTATTAACGAATAGCGCAGTGACCCATGATCGGCAGGTCGTGACGTTTACATCGCATGGTAGAAGGGCAGTGCATGCACAACGTCTAGCAAGTAGTTAAGGGAGACGATCATGAATAAGCTTGTGGAAGTTGCCATCTTCACTGGAAGCATTTCAGATTGAAGACGAACATTGCTCTAGTAGATGCTCTTCTAGCAATATATTTTCTTCTTTGTGGCTGAGGACGGTAGGATCAGATGCATGAGGGACTGGAAGGTGTTGCATGTTTTTTTTTTTTGACATGGGGGGGCATTGGCCCCATAGCTAGCTGCTGCCTGGAGGGCTTCTCACCTTGATTTCTCTCTTGGTTGAATGTAGCACCACATAATTTGTGGTGGAATCGAAGAGCCATCAGACAACAGCATTGAAATCATGCTTTATCCGGTAAGGACGTCTCCGTTGGTTCCTTCATGTTGACAATTACATAACTGTTTCTTGTAGTGCCAAAGAAATTTTAGAGAATCGCACAAAACAAAGGTGTGTTTAACACTGCAACGTCCCTTATGTCCATGCACAGTTGTTGTGCATGAATTAGTGCCGCAGTGTGACAAGATCGGCAGGCTATGACGCTCAAATCCCGAAAGGAAGAAGGCAGGACATGCACAACGTCCGGTAAGTAGCCGAGGGAGGTGTTCGTTAATAAGCTTGTGGAAGTTGCCATCTTCTCCGTAAGTGTATTGGATAAAAGATGAACATTGCTCTAGTAGATGGTATACGAGCTGCAGTAACATATTTTTTTGTCCGTAGCTGAGGACAGCAGTATCAAATGCGTGAAGGGCTGGGAGGTGCTGCATGTTTTCTTGCTGGGGGGGGGGGGGGGGTTATGGTTGAACGTTGTGTCGCAAGGGACAAACTGCATTCTTAGGTTCCTCCAGTTCATTGCCAAGAAACCTGGCTATAAATAGCGAAGCCTCATCATCACCATGGCACAAGCAAAAAAAGCGCCGGAAGCAATGTGCTCAGATTGCAACAATGGCGTTTAACTACCACTCCATTCTGCTGATGGCCCTCGCACGCTCAGCCCCACTGGCCGTCCTTGCCGGGGACCCAGACATCCTCATCGACTTAATCGTCCCGCCGAACTCCAACCCCGGCAACATCACCGGCGCGTTTTTCACGTACTCTGGCTTCCGCGCCGCGATGAACATGAATATGAGCATGCCGATGCCGATGCCGGGCTTCATGGCGACCAAGGCCACCATGGCGGAGTTCCCAGCGCTCAACGGCCAGAGTGTGTCCTACGCCATGCTCAAGTTCCAGCCGGACTCTGTCAACCCCACGCACACCCACCCGCGCTCCGCCGAGCTCCTCCTTGTGGTCGACGACGCGCTCTCCGTCGGTTTCGTTGACACGGCCAACAAGCTCAACACCGTAGACCTCGTCGCCGGCGACATGTTCGTGTTCCCCAATGGCACGGTGCACTGGCAGTACAACAAGGGGACCAAGTCCGCGACCGCATTCTCTGCGTTCGGGAGCGCGGCTGCCGGACTTGTGTCTCTTCACGTCAGTGTGTTCACCACCAACATCGACGACACCGTCCTCGCCAAGTCGTTCAAGACCGATGTCCCCACCATCCAGAAGCTCAAGGCCGGCTTGGCTCCTCCCAAGAAAGCATAATCAAGTCCAGCTCCATTTTTCTTTTTCAAATAAACTTGCGTAATACTGCTTGGGAATAAGTAATATCTGCTGGTAGGGAAGAAAATTGCATGTTCAAAAAATGCTGAATTGTGCCAGGATTCAGCTGGGTTCAATAAAAATGCAATATTCTTCTTTTTCTTTATATTAAGAGTAAAATGCTAAACCGTCGTAGCACAAATCTTTGGTGCACAAAATATTTCTTTAAAATGATATGGGTTGCAATGACATTTCTCCTATCAACAAAAGTTGTAATGACACAGAAGTAATTGACCAAATTAGCAACGGTTCTTCAAGCAATAAAGAGCAAAACCAGAACATCGCTATTTTAATTTTCTGCATCCAACAAAATTACTACCTCTGTTCATTTTTATTTGTTATTTTAGCATTTAAAATTTATTTCTAAATATTTCTCATTCTCACTTACGAAGGACACTTTATCTCTTACTAATACAACTCTCTCTCTCTTTCCAATATAATTTTCTCACTTTCTGATATATTTTTTCTCTATTCAATACACATTTCTATATTCTTAATATTTTTTATTAATTTAAAGCCTAAAGCTAGAATGACAATTAAAAAGTGAATGGGGGACAAGTTTTAAATATTAATCATACCAATGGCAGACAATACGGATGCTCAGATACATACACTATACCATTTCCACCCTTTCCCAACTATCATATGTGGGTAAAAGTATATTATTGCCAACACATAGTTTGAAGGGAACTGTAAAAATTATCACCGTCTAAGAATTTGTCGGCAATACTGTTTTGGCAGCATGTTAACTGTCCGCATTTCTTCTTCTGTCGGCATTTTATCTAGCGATGGATTAAGTGTCGGCGTAGGGGTAGGCGCAGGAACTTAGGTGCGGACGTGAAATTTTTCAATACACTGCCGCCTCCAACACACCCAAATCCCGCCCACCCACGCACCCTAATCCCGCTCGCGCGCCTGGCCCTGTGGTGCCCAATCCCGCCCGCTGTCGCCCGCCAGAACCCCAGCGCCGCCGCCTGCCAAACCCAGCGCTGCCGCACCGCCAATGTAACGACCGGGTTTTTCTTACCTTTTGACAAGTCCTGATCTTCCGTGACCTTGCCAATCATAGGAGGTTGGCAAACACGACATCACAAGCGATCAATTAAAAAATCATAACAGAAGCATTAAACAAGAAACGAGAATAGAAAATAGCAAGTCAAAGCAAAGTTATTAGAATGTAATCATCCAAAGCGTTTCATCGGCACGAAGGCCGGAAACATCTCAGAGCAGAACGATCGCTATCGAGAAATCTATAGAATGCAGCAACGAAAGCAACAACATAGCAGCAGCAGCGAACCTCCTCTACACAGGCACGCTCGAGCGTAAGAGCTGACTTCATGGTCCGTCGGAGACCTAGTCGAAGTTGAAGCTGTGGGTATCCTTTGAAAACAACAAATTAGAAAGCCGTGAGTACGAATACTCAGCAAACCGCGTACTATCTATCAACAATATATGCATGCAAATGGATTCAAGGGTAAAAACTGGCTCAAGTACTAAATGCAAGTTTAAAACTTTTTATTTTATTTTAAAGATGCAAGAAAATTTTATTTTAAAACTGTCCATTTTATTATCTTACCCTGCAGGGATCTTTGTTATCTCGGACGGGGTTCATTTTAAATGCCAGTGTAACCTCCACACCTGGCCACAGCTCAAAGGCCGAAGTCCAAAATATTTTGAAATAGAAAAGGAGGAAAGAAAACAATATTAATCATCGTGGAAGCTCTCAGGTAGTGTCCCTCTTCGAGATGTGGCAATACGCATTGATTGTAACTCTGCAGAGTTTATGCACCTAGATCCACGAGAAGTACCATCAGGAACTACCGTCATAGTGTCAACGAACACACAAGACCCGTCGACAAGCTTTAACTGGCATTACCCGTCCTCCGGGATAGGGATCCCATTGCCTATACAATCGGATCCTGGAGCTGTGAAGAGCCTACCACTGATCAGGTGGGGTATATCGATCTCATGTAAGAAGTCATAGTTCTACACTATACTAACAAAATACCGCCAACCCACGGGTAAACATCCAGTCTCAGCAAGCTTCAAGATCAAGCCTCTGCCCATACAGGGTAACGTGATGTGCATGAAAAAGCACTGGAGACATGTGACACGACGAACCGGTTCTCATATGCCGGAGGAATCACTCTCCATCCTCAACGCGAACAACCAACAAGTCTCACGGAAAGATCTCAGCTCGGATCTTCCCGTTGTACCAGCAACAGGTACGCTCATAGGGACTTCCTAAAAGTCCCCCAGCTCCTCGTACTTCAGCCAGCCCTCGTTAAATAGTTTTGTATAGTTATTTGCAAAACTCACACATTTGAAACACAGTTCAAAATCATTTAACACAAATTCTATTTTTATAGTGATACTTGTGAGATAAAAATAAATACGACTAAGCATGGCTAAGCATAAAATAAAATAATTATTCTAAAGAATTCTTAGGGCTAATATTTATGAAACAATAAATAGGCACGGCTTAGAAATGTTGCTAGCATATTTTAAATAGCTGGAACGCAATTTAGGGTTGCAAACAAAACATGCAGTTTAAAATGATGGGTACAAAAGTGATCGAGGAACGCGGCTTGTCTGGTAGCTCGAGATCGTAGTCGAGATCTGGATCGTCGAACTGAGCGGGCTCACGGTACTTCTACTCGACTGCAACAGCTAGACAACGAAACGAAGAAGGGATCAGACACTAGGTACGCGATAATTTAAATTTGAATAATTAAATCCAAATCTAAATCACTAGGCTAAACATGCTCAAAACGTTCCTCAAAAAATTCTACGCGGCGTTCTCGGCGAGACGAATTTAACGGAATAATTTTGGAAATCTTTTGAGAACAAACGGAGCTCCTCAAAAATCTCTAAAGATTTAGACTTACGAGAAACTAAACTATGTGCAGATCAATTAGCCTAAAGGAACACACGGGACGCTCTCCCCTTCCATCTAACTATCCTCACGAGCAACCAACACAACGATCTAAAACATGAGAGGGATTTTGATTCTCACCACAGAAGAGGCGCAGAGGAAGATGATATGTGAAACCGACCGATGCTGAACGAAGCGGACGAGACGGATCAGTCGACGCGAGACAGAGACGTGAATCGGGGACGACGCGCGGATCGACGAAAAACGGCGACGTGCAGGGACCGGCGGTGGTAGAC
>BCLG01000929.1:117383-129244 GCA_001602295.1 Zoysia matrella | reverse complement strand
CTCTAACATGGCATTACTCCCAACCAGAATGATTACTACAGGAAATAGCATCTTAAACATTGAGGGACCTTAAGGCCTTAGCGTTCATTAAAGGGAACTAAAACAACTCACATAAACATGATTTTTTTCAAATTAACAAGCATAACCAGTGTACTGGATGGAGCCATACTAAAAACTTTCTTTCTGGAACAAGCTATACTACCTATACTTGGCATGAAATGAACACGTTTAACAATAGTTTGATTTGATGAGCAGCTGGATCCAGGCCCCTACCTATTTCAATATCACAAATGGGCTATGACAGAATTTACCACATCTAGTCACATCACAATCTTTCATCCTGAATCTACATTACGAGTGTGCAACAAGTCACAAAACTTAGATGAGCGCACCAAACAATACACTACTAATGCAGTTAAAGGTCAGCACTTGTAGCAGTAGAACTAACATCAAGGCGTATCTTACAGGACTTGCATTGCATCACAATACAAGCCCTAGTATGGAACAACACTTTAAATTCTAGAATTTGTAAACTCATAGCAATAATCTAACAAGACCTCACAAAATTCTAGAAAGCAAAAACAACCAACAAACATGCATGACATTGCAACGATACAGTGGGGGTATACCACAAACATATGTAAGCAACCAAAAGTTAAAGCACAAATCGCAGGGCACAACTCTACTACCAAAAGATAGCGCTAGAGTTTACACCATCGCAGATGATCTTGCCTCCTGAAAGGCTGAAACTACACCAGAACCTGACAAGAAAAGAGAAAAACAAAATCGCATCATTTGCTAACCCCACCATGGTCAGGCAGATCCGCATCTCAAATAAGGTCCAACACTTGAGGAACTAATCGCGAGCCCAGAGATCGCATCAACGTCACTTCCCGTACAGAAATCGTTCCAACAAGAATCCATGGTGACTCGCGCCTAGCAAGAGGATGGAGAGGGAAGTGGTGGGGAAGGGAAGGAAGATACCTTGATGTAGACGTTCTCGGCGGCCTTCTCCTCCTCGCTGAGGACCTTGCCGCCGGAGGAGCGGAACCTGCGCTGCACGAGCCTCGCCGCTACCCTGGCCGCCATCCCTGGAAGACGATGAGTCACCAGTTCGCTGCTCCGCCGCCGCCGCCGCCGCCTTGCCTTGGCCTTTGCCCCCTGCTGCTCTCACAGAAGACGAAAGAAATGCGCGGATGTGCACAGCAGCTTCCCAAAACCGAATAACAAGGGCACAAGGCCAGCGCCCGCAGTGGTCGCTACGATTGCACTTTGACCCTTCTAAAGATATAACCTGTAGAGTGCTTCCAAGGATGCTTTCTTCTGCATTTGGAGGTACAGGGAGGTAGATGCAAATTCCATTCGCGGACAGAATGCTCCCGAGCCATTTCCAGCCCTCCGATCTAATCGACGGTCAGCAGTATGCGTCGCCGCCGAAACCCTAGCCTCAAGCCATATATACCTGCTGCTCGTTTCCACCCTCGACTCCCGCCGCCGCGACCGCACCCTCTTCTCAGCCATTTCGCCTGCCTCGCGCCGCCGAGGCCTCACGACGCCATGGTACAGACCTTCACCGACCCGCAGCTTGTTCGATTGTTACTGACCTTCTCAATCACTCTCGCAGGCTCCCAAGAAGGACAAGGCCCCGCCGCCGTCGTCCAAGCCGACCAAGTCCGGCGGTGGCAAGCAGAAGAAGAAGGTAACGTTGTCTTCTTCGCTCCTCTCATCACCTCGATTCACTTGGGTTTCCGATCTGTGGGTAAACGTTCTCATCATGTCGTTTTGGGGATTTTTCTCTTTGCAGAAGTGGAGCAAGGGGAAGCAAAAGGAAAAGGTGAACAACGCGGTGCTATTCGACCAGGCCACCTACGACAAGATGCTCTCCGAGGCGCCCAAGTTCAAGCAGATCACTCCTTCCGTCCTCTCCGAGCGTCTTAGGGTATGGAATTATGGCATGGACCCCGTTTGCTTTTTGTGTCTTCTTGGCGATAGATCATGCTTAGTAGCTTGTGTTGGAAACGCGTTCGCTAGTCTAATTTGGGTGCCACGTCATTCCTCTTGTTACAGTTCGTGGTAATATCACTCATCATGATCCATGCCCGCCTAATGTCTGTTTGCTAGTTAATTGGGTCGGTAGTACAATAACGTACATGTTTATGGCTTTCCAATGCAATGCTTGTTTGCCACATTCTATAAACTTATGTGCTAATTAAGTTGATTAATATGTTTTCATGATGCTATAACTTTGCTCCGTATCAGTGGTGACATGTGGGGGGGGGGGGGGATCAGAACTAACGTCTAGGGACGAGCACACTGCAGTCTCAAAGGTGATTTGAGGATCAGACCACCTGAAGGTGTAATATCCTACATCCTGTGTCTGTATATTGCTCTATGTTGGAGTAATACTCAGCGAGTACATGGAGAGGAGCTCCTTGAGCTCGAGAGTTTTGAGGGAGGATTAGAAAGGAGTCGTCCCCGTTACCTGCCCTAGTTCCTCTTCTCTTTTATATTCTAATAAGAGGTAGACTACATTGGTTGACACAGGGTGAAAAAGTAAATGAGACATGACTTTCACTGATGATGGGATGCTTGTTTTTTGCCCATGCTTTGCGCGCCGGAGTGGCCTGGCCACCATTTTAGTTTGTACAATGCATGTAGTGTTCTTGAGTGAGAGGGAGGCTTACCTCTTTACTAAATTGCCTCATGTGTCACCTTTGCGAACCCGGTTCCCATATCACCGACACTCCCTAAAATAAGGTAGCCCTTGATCAGCGTGCTTGATATTTAGTGTGAGTGATGGTTTGTATAACCAGTTGTTGCTGTACAGAATAAAACGTACTCCGTACTCATAATTGAAGTCATTTTGGACTTTACTTTAGTCAAACATTGGGAATATAAATTATAAATAACTTTTAAGTTGTTAAGTTTAGAAATATGAAGATCATATGAATAAATTTGTTTTAAAAACTACTTTTATAAAAGTATATATATGTCACTTTTTGATAAATATTTTTCGAAAAAATCAAAGTCAAAGTTATGCTTTGGAGACTCTGTCGTCCAAAACGACCTGAATTGTGAGTTTTTAGGGAGTATTTTTATTCACTGACTAACGCTGTTAGCTTATTAACATAGTTGGTATTATTAATGGGTACTCCCTCCGTTCTTAAAATGATGTTGCCGTTGACTTCAAATCTCAACTTTGACCATTCGTTTTATTCAAAAAATTAGTTCAAATGTGTAAAATTTTGAACCATGTTTCAAATATATTTGATGATAAAGCAAGTTATAATAAAATATATGATATTTATCATAATTTTTTGAATAAGACAAATAGTCAAAGTTGAGGTTCGAAGTCAACGGCGACATCAATTTAAGAACGGAGGTAGTATGTTTCTAAAGCATAGCGTGATTCTGTTTTCTGAAGCCCACATATCTTATGGTTGGATGCCTCTAGACGTTTAAGGCTGTCCGGAAGACCTATAGAATATTATCTGTGTTGGAACTGCTCATAGCGCATTCTATTGTTTTTCTAATCACCATGAAGAATGCATGCGTTATGATTTGGAATCATCTTATTTATTAGTTTGCTATCTGCTAGCCGCTTAAACTGTATGCATACCTGATTTATCTCATTAAGTCAGCATATCATAATTACTGAGGCAAATTATTCTCTTTTTCTACCTACAGGTGAATGGATCTCTGGCACGCAGGGCTATCAAGGAGCTGATGGCAAGGGGCCTCATAAGGATGGTTTCTGTTCACTCCAGCCAGCAGATATACACCAGGGCGACAAACACATAGAGTGATGTTTTGCATCTTGTGGCCGTTCACTAGTCCTCGAGGTTGAGGACGTGATGTTGCTCTTATATTTAAGTTTCTCCTAAACAAGGCAATTTAGTGGGTGTTACAGTTGACCTAGAGAGTGTTGCATGTTTTTGAAAGTATGCTACTATTTTATGTTAGCGGCCAGGATTTATCTGAATCTGGTGTATCTATCTGTCTATCAGATTATTTGTTGCTTGTTGCCGTTGACCTGTGTGCTTATGTCGAATATTGCTTAATTTACTGTTGTTTCTGAAGGTATCCCTTCGCTTATCATTCTTAACAGTAATGGTGTGTTTGGTTGAAGGGCAAGCATGGATGGGAGATGGTTATGGCAGCTCAGTTTATGTGTTTGTACGGTGGATTGGGTGGCCTAAATTTTTGTTTGGTTGGTGTTGAGATGGATGAATTGGGTGTGGTCACTAGTCCCATACAAGGGTGAGTTCAGATGTATAGAATCATATAGCAAAATTTATAATTAACTTAGCAATTGTGTAATTAGAAAAGAATGTTTAATTAACAATAAATTAAATTGCTATGCTTGCAAAAATTTTTTTGATAAATATTATATATTTTGTTATAATTTATAGCGGTGACATCAATTTAAGATTGGAGTAAAAAAAACATATATTGCTTGTCATAAACCTAATGTCCATCTCGCCAAAAAAACAAGACACAGATGAGGATGCAGCTCAAGCTGTTGGGACCGTGGGAGGTGGTGGCTGTGGCGTTCAGGGGCAGAAGACACAAGTTCATGAGAGGCGGTGACGGTGGTGGGGCTCGGGGTAGGGTGCTAGTGTTCACGGGAGGTGGCGTGGAGCTGGTGGGCGGTGGCGCCCATGGTGGAAGGAAGGCGACGGGAGTGCCAGTCAAGCACGGGTGGTCTCGTCCTGGCAAATTGGCTGTTAGTGATTACCACAGCTCGTAATCGTAAAACACATCACGAATAATGAAGCATTCTACCATGAATTTGGCCGGTTGCAGTTTAGTATATGCAATCCTGATGCCTGTTGAGTCCAGTGAGCAATCATTAGTGGAATTCATATTTACCAAGTTTACATGGCACAAGCGCCCTTGGCGCTTTCTTAGGTTCCTCCAGTTCCTTGCCAAGAAACCTGGCTATAAATTTCGCAGCTTCAAGATCACCATGGCACAATCAAAAGCACTAGAACATATTGTTCTAGGCAACTGGACAGATCGCAATGGCGTTTTAGCCACTCCGTTGGGTTCATGGCACTTGCGCTATCTACCCGACAAAGAGTGCACCAGCGAGGACGAGGAGCACTTCCGCGGAGCGCGGATGGCCAGATGGGTGTGCGTAGGGTTGATGGAGTCCAGCTGTAACATGAGCATGGCGTATGACACGTTCCGGCCGACGAGCGCTGGGAACTCCTTCACGCTGCCCTTCGCCATGAAGCTCGGCATCTGTATGCTCTTGTTCATGTTCATCACAACGCTGAAGCCTAAGTACCTGTAGAACGCACCAGTGATGGTGGCGGGGTTGGCATTCGATGTGATGATGAAGTCAGTGAGGATGTCCCAGCGAGGGCCATGCACAACATCCAATAAGTAGCCAAAGGAGCCATGAGCATGGGAGTTGTCATCTTCTCCAGAAGCATCTTAACAGAAGATGAAAGTTGCTCTGCTAGATTCTCTAATAATATAGTAAAATTTTTCTTATCTGTAGTTGAGGACTGCAGGATCAGACACGTGAGGGGCTGAGAGGTGCCGCAAATTTTTTTTTGCGTGGGTGGGGGAGGGGGGTTTGGCCTCACGGCTGGCTGGTCAATGTTCTCAATTTTGTTTCTCTCTTGGTTGAATGTAGTGCCACTAATTTATGGTGGAGTTGAAGAGCAAGTGGATGGTAGCATCAAAAATATCAACCATCAGTGAAGACACATTCGTTGGTTCCTTCGTGTTGTCAATCGCATAATTATTTCTTGTGGTATTCATAAAATTTTAGTTGGATAACCTCACAGAATAGAGGTTGTTTAACACCGCGGCATTCCTTAAGTAGGAGCAAAGCTTCTACACATCAATAAATGTCACAACGATACATGATGGGCAGGCTGTGACGTTCACATTCCCAGGGCAAAATGCTAAGGCATGCACAATGTCTGGGCAAGTAGCCGTGGGAGACAGTTGCTAACAGGCTCATGGAAGTTGACATGTTCTACAGAAGCGTGTCGGATTGAAGATGAGCATTGCTCTACTAGATGCTCTAAAAGCTGTAGTAACATATTTTCTTGTCTGCGGCTGAGGACCGCAAAATCATACACGTGAGAGACCGGAAGGTGTTGCATGTTTTTTCCTGCAGGGCCGGGGGGAGCTTTGGCCCCCATGGCTGCCCGAAGAACTTTCTAACTTTTGTTTCTTTCTTGTTTAATGTAGCGTTGTATAATTTGTGGTGAAGTTTTGATAGAAATCAGACAACAGCATCGAAAACATGCACCATTGTTGAGGACGCCTCCGTTGGTTCCTTCATATTTACAGTCACATAATTGTTTCTTGTGGTGCTGATGAATTTTTTGTTGGAGAACCACACAGAGCAAAGGTATGTTTAACATTGTGATGTCCCTTCAGTACGGGCATATCTGCTGCACGTTAATGGATGCCACAGTGAGAAATGATGGGCATGCCTGAGGTTCACATCCCCACAGCAGAAGGCCAGGGCATGCACAATGTCCGAAAAGTAGCCGAGGGAGGTATATGTGATTAGGCTCATTGTAGTTGCCATCTTCTCTGAAAGTGCCCCGCACAGAAGTTGTCGGCTAGAGGACGTCTTCACTTTCATTTCACTCTTAGTTGAACGTTGTTTCGAATAATTTATGATAGAGTTGAATAATGACTATAGAGCAGCATCGAAGACATGTACCATCGGTAAAGATACCTCTGTTGGTTCCTTCATGTTGTTAATCGAAAACTATTTCTTGTGGTGCTGATAAAATTTTCGTTGGAGAACAGCACAAAGCAGAAGTTGTTTAACACTGCGACGCCCCTTTAGTACAAGCATAGGTGCTGCGTATTAACGAATAGCGTAGTGACCCATGATCGGCAGGTCGTGACGTTTACATCGCATGGTAGAAGGGCAGTGCATGCACAACGTCTAGCAAGTAGTTAAGGGAGACGATCACGAATAAGCTTGTGGAAGTTACCATCTTCACTGGAAGCATTTCAGATTGAAGACGAACATTGCTCTAGTAGATGCTCTTCTAGCAACATATTTTCTTCTTTGTGGCTGAGGACGGTAGGATCAGATGCATGAGGGACTGGAAGGTGTTGCATGTTTTTTTTTTTTTGGCATGGGGGGGCATTGGCCCCATAGCTGGCTGCTGGCTGGAGGGCTTCTCACTTTGATTTCTCTCTTGGTTGAATGTAGCACCACATAATTTGTGGTGGAATCGAAGAGCCATTAGACAACAGCATCGAAATCATGCTTTATCCGGTAAGGACGCCTCCGTTGGTTCCTTCATGTTGACAATCACATAACTGTTTCTTGTAGTGCCAAAGAAATTTTAGAGAATCGCACAAAACAAAGGTCTGTTTAACACTGCAACGTCCCTTATGTACATGCACAGTTGTTGTGCATGAATTAGTGCCGCAGTGTGACAAGATCAGCAGGCTATGACGCTCAAATCCCGAAGGAGGAAGGCAGGACATGCACAACGTCCGGTAAGTAGCCGAGGGAGGTGTTCGCTAATAAGCTTGTGGAAGTTGCCATCTTCTCCGGAAGTGTATTGGACAAAAGATGAACATTGCTCTAGTAGATGGTATACGAGCTGCAGTAACATATTTTTTTGTCTGTAGCTGAGGACAGCAGTATCAAATGCGTGAAGGGCTGGGAGGTGCTGCATGTTTTCTTGCTCAGGGGGGGGGGGGGTTCTGGTTGAACGTTGTGTCGCAAGGGACAAACTGCATTCTTAGGTTCCTCCAGTTCCCTGCCAAGAAACCTGGCTATAAATAGCGAAGCCTCATCATCACCATGGCACAAGCAAAAAGCGCCGGAAGCATTGTGCTCAGATTGCAACAATGGCGTTTAACTACCACTCCATTCTGCTGATGGCCCTCGCACTCTCAGCCCCACTGGCCGTCCTTGCCGGGGACCCAGACATCCTCACCGGCTTCATCGTCCCGCCGAACTCCATCCCCGGCAACATCACCGGCGCGTTTTTCACATGCTCTGGCTTCCGCGCCGCGATGAACATGAATATGAGCATGCCGATGCCGGGCTTCATGCCGACCAAGGCCACCATGGCGGAGTTCCCGGCGCTCAACGGCCAGAGTGTGTCCTACGCCATGCTCAAGTTCCAGCCGGACTCTGTCAACCCCACGCACACCCACCCGCGCTCCGCCGAGCTCCTCCCCGTGGTCGACGGCGCGCTCTCCGTCGGTTTCGTTGAGACGGCCAACAAGCTCAACACCGTAGACCTCCTCGCCGGCGACATGTTCGTGTTCCCCAACGGCACGGTGCACTGGCAGTACAACAAGGGGACCAAGTCCGCGACCGCATTCTCTGCGTTCGGGAGCGCGGCTGCCGGACTTATGTCTCTTCCCGTCAGTGTGTTCACCACGAACATCGACGACACCGTCCTCGCCAAGTCGTTCAAGACCGATGTCCCCACCATCCAGAAGCTCAAGGCCGGCTTGGCTCCTCCCAAGAAAGCATAATCAAGTCCAGCTCTATTTTTCTTTTTCAAATAAACTTGCGTAATACTGCTTGGGAATAAGTAATATCTGCTGGTAGGGAAGAAAACTGCATGTTCAAAAAATGCTGAATTGTGCCAGGATTCAGCTGGGTTCAATAAAAATGCAATATTCTTCTTTTTCTTTATATTAAGAGTAAAACGCTAAACCGTCGTAGCGCAAATCTGTGGTGCACAAAATATTTCTTTAAAATGATATGGGTTGCAATGACATTTCTCCGATCAACAAAAGTTGTAATGACACAGAAGTAATTGACCAAATTAGCAACGGTTCTTCAAGCAATAAAGAGCAAAACCAGAACGTCGCTATTTTAATTTTCTGCATCCAACAAAATTACTACCTCTGTTCATTTTTATTTGTTATTTTAGCATTTAAAATTTATTTCTAAATATTTCTCATTCTCACTTACGAAGGACACTTTATCTCTTACTAATACAACTCTCTCTCCCTCTCTTTCCAATATAATTTTCTCACTTTCTGATATATTTTTTCTCTATTCAATACACATTTCTATATTCTTAATATTTTTTATTAATTTAAAGCCTAAAGCTAGAATGACAATTAAAAAGTGAATGGGGGACAAGTTTTAAATATTAATCATACCAATGGTAGACAATATGGAAGCTCAGATACATACACTGTACCATTTCCACCCTTTCCCAACTATCATATGTGGGTAAAAATATATTATTGCCAACACATAGTTTGAAGGGAACTGTAAAAATTATCACCGTCTAAGAATTTGTCGGCAATACTGTTTTGGCGGCATGTTAACTGTCCGCATTTCTTCTTCTGTCGGCATTTTATCTAGCGATGGATTAAGTGTCGGCGTAGGGGTAGGCGCGGGAACTTAGGTGCGGACGTGAAATTTTTCAATACACTGCCGCCTCCCACACACCCAAATCCCGCCCACCCACGCACCCTAATCCCGCTCGCGCGCCTGGCCCTGTTGTACCCAATCCCGCCCGCTGTCGCCCGCCAGAACCCCAGTACCGCCGCCCGTAAAGACCCAGCGCCGCCGCCTGCCAAACCCAGCGCTGCCGCACCGCCCGTGTAACGACCGGGTTTTTCTAACCTTTTGACAAGTCCTAATCTTCCGTGACCTTGCCAATCACAGGAGGTTGGCAAACACGACATCACAAGCGATCAATTAAAAAATCATAACAGAAGCAGTAAACAAAAAACGAGAATAGAAAATAGCAATTCAAAGTAAAGTTATTAGAATGTAATCATCCAAAGGGTTTCATCGGCACGAAGGCCAGAAACATCTCAAAGCAGAACGATCACTATCGAGAAATCTATAGAATGCAGCAACGAAAGCAACAACATGGCAGCAGCAGCGAACCTCCTCCACACAGGCACGCTTGAGCGTAGGAGCTGACTTCATGGTCCGTCAGAGACGTAGTCGAAGTTGAAGCTGTGGGTATCCTCTGAAAACAACAAATTATAAAGCCGTGAGTACGAATACTTAGCAAACCGCGTACTATCTATCAACAATATATGCATGCAAATGGATTCAAGGGTAAAGACTGGCTCAAGTGCTAAATGCAAGTTTAAAACTTTTTATTTTATTTTAAAGACACAAAAAAGTTTTATTTTAAAACTGTCCATTTTATTATCTTGCTCCGCATGGATCTTTGTTATCTCGGACGGGGTTCATTTTAAATGCCGGTGTAACCTCCACACCTGGCCACAGCTCAAAGGCCGAAGTCTAAAATATTTTGTAATAGAAAAGGAGGAAAGAAAACAACACTAATCATCGTGGAAGTTCTCAGATAGTGTCCCTCTTCAAGATGTGGCAATACGCATTGATTGTAACTCTGCAGAGTTTATGCACCTGGACCCACGAGAAGTACCATCAGGAACTACAGTCGTAGTCTCAACGAACACACAAGACCCGTCGACAAGCTTTAACTGGCATTACCCGTCCTCTGGGATAGAGATCCCATTGCCTATACAATTGGATCCTGGAGCTGTGAAGAGTCTACCACTGATCAAGTGAGGTATATCGATCTCATGTAGGGAGTCATAGTTCTACACTGTACTAACACAACACCGCCAACCCACGGGTAAACATCCAGTCTCAGCAAGCTTCAAGATCAAGCCTCTGCCCATACAGGGTAACGTGATGTGCATGAAAAAGCACTGAAGACATGTGACACGACGAACCGGTCCTCATATGCCGGAGCAATCACTCTCCATCCTCAACGCGAACAACCAACAAGTCTCACGGAAAGATCTCAGCTCGGATCTTCCCGTTGTACCCGCCACAGGTACGCCCATAGGGACTTCCCAAAAGTCTCCCAGCTCCTCGTATCCAACCTGCCCTCGCTAAATAGTTTTGTATAGTTATTTGCAAAACTCACACATTTGAAACACAGTTCAAAATTATTTAACACAAATTCCATTTTTATAGTGATAGTTGTGGGATAAAAATAAATATGACTAAGCATAAAATAAAATAATTATTCTAAAAAATTCTTAGGGCTCATATTTGTGAAACAATAAATAGGCACGGCTTAGAAATATTGCTAGCATATTTTAAATAGCTTGAACGCAATTTAGAGTTGCAAACAAAACATGCAGTTTAAAATGATGGGTACAAAAGTGATCAAGGAACGTTGCTTGTCTGGTAGCTCAAAATCGTAGTTGGGATTCGGATCGTCGAATTGAGCGGGCTCGCGGTACTTCTACTCGACTGCACCAGCTGAACAACGAAACGAAGAAGGGATCAGACACTAGGTACGCGATAATTTAAATTCGAATAATTAAATCCAAATCTAAATCACTAGGCTAAACATGCTCAAAATGTTCTCCAGAAAATTCTACGCGACGTTCTCGACGAGACGAATTTAACGGAATAATTTTGGAAATCTTTTGAGAACAAACAGAGCTCCTCAAGAATCTCTAAAGATTTAGACTACGAGAAACTAAACTAAGTGCAGATCAATTAGCCTAAAGGAACACACGGGACGCTCTGCCCTTCCATCTAACTATCCTCACGAGCAACCAACACAACGATCTAAAACATGAGAGGGATTTTGATTCTCACCGCAGAAGAGGTGCAGAGGAAGACGATATGTGAAACCGACCGATGCTGAACGAAGCGGACGAGACAGATCAGTCGACGCGGGACGGAGACGTGAATCGCGGACGATGCGCGGATCGACGAAAAACGGCGACGTGCAGGGACCGGCGGTGGTAGATGGAGACGCGGCGACAGACGGAGGTGACGCGGACTAAGTCGCGGTTGACGAAGACGGGCGATTGACGCAGAGGTCGGCGCGGTGACGCGGCTGACGCGAAATCGCGCAGCGACGGTGGAAGCGGTGACG